>JANHFL010007178.1:20500-31354 GCA_032468155.1 Oxyrhabdium leporinum | reverse complement strand
CATCCTTGGGTTGGTTTGGCGTGGAGAAGTATAACTGGGTGTCATCTGCATAGAGATGACACCTCACGCCAAAACTTGATGAGCTGATCTTGGCAAAATAGTGGAGTCAGAAAAACTAATCAGTCTTGGTTCTCCTCCTATGTTTTCATAAGCCTGATCAGGTTTTTTTTTTAAAAAACCTGTTGTATGTATGTTTAAACTGCTTGAGACCACCTCAGGACCTGTGATCTACAGTTTGAGAAATCCTAATACAGATAGTCCTCAAGTTATGAATGTAATGGAGCCTGTAATGGAGTAACTTCGCGAGATCTTTTTGTTTTCCATGAGAAGTTGGAAAGTTTGAACTAGACTTTCAGAGGTGATCCCAACACAGCAGCCCCTTCGTCCCACTGTCTCTTGACTTGCCTGCGGCTGCACCAAACAAGCACCAGCATGGGGTGTCTGGATTGCCTGCCTCCCCCATGCCAGTGCCGGTGCTGGCGCGCAATCCTCCTGCAAGCCTCCCAAAAAGAGGGAAAAAGCAAAGCAGCTGGATGTGGAGCTGCCGGCTTCGTGCCCCCCCCCATGCCCGCGCCGCCACCTGTGCTGGCCACGCCCATCCCCCCAGGCTTATTTTGGGGGTAGGGGTAATATTAGGCCCACCCCAAAAAAATTAGGGTTGGGCTTATTGGGGTGGTTCATGTTTTCTGAGAAACATGGTACTTTTATTTTTCAATCCTTTTAGAGCTACCCATCACCCATCCATTTCCAAAAAAGCAAAACTCGCATACAAACATGCGTTCTTTTTGCAAAAATAGTATTTTATTTTTACATATCTGCATTGTAAAACATACTAGAACAAAGAAAAAGCTTCTCCCACATTCCTTTCATTACAACTGGTAACTGGTAACTGGTAACAGAACAGGGACAGAGCGGTCGGTCGGTTTACTTTACGTAGATAATGTGTTTACATCCCTCGATGAGCAAACAGTCTTTTTAATTAATTTTGGATACCCCGACCGCTACTCAAGCCACCTGCCTCCCGCTCAGATAAGCCACTGTTTATTTATTTTTATTTTTAAAATTTTTGTATTAGCTTTCCTCATGCGTTAACGGTCATTCTTTTGATTTGACCAATGGGGAGCTGCTCTGAGGCAAAACTGCTCCGTCACAGGCTGCTGCTACCAATCGCAACCCCTGTAAATATGGGCCAATGAGTATGCTCCCCTGTGCATCATTATAGGAGGCAGCTACCAGTCGCAACCCTGCAAATATGGACCAATGAAAACTCTCCCTGGTGAATAATCAATACATAGCTGTAGTTCCATATGACAGGGACTGTGGGATGGGCCGAAGCTGTGACAAGCCTTCCGGGTGAAAGGCCTCTACCAGGGGAAAGGATTATGGGTGACACCGGGCCAAACTGGGATGACGTTATGGTACTTCCGGTGAAAGGGATTGTCAGTCATAAAGGGCGGAGAGAGATGACGTCACACTACTTCCGGTAAAAGGGGTTGTGGGACAGGAAAGAAGGGCATAGGGTTATGATGTCACAGTCTTCCAAGGGTGAGGGAGTGGAAGTGATGTCACAAAAGCAGAGGGGCTAAGCCTATTGTTAAAAATGGTATGTACTATGTTCTACTGAAGACAATTAACCAGAGGAACAGCTTGCCATCAGAAGTTGTTGGTGCTTCATCACTGGAGGTTTTTTAAGAAGAGATTGGACAGTCACTCAGTATCAGTATCCCATCTGTACATGATCATCATTAATCATTCTCTGCCAGCTTCCAACAAGCAAAATGTCAATGAGGAAGCTGGCAAGAAGTTGCAAGTTGTGGTCATGTGACATTTTGCTTAATGGCCTTTTGCTTAAGGATTGCAGCTGGAACTGCTAGGATTGCTATGATAAGTTGGCCTGGTTAAGTGAGTTTACACTTTATGACCATGTTGCCTAGTGATGGAGTTCCCAGTCCCAATTACACATTAACTGAAGATTATATATATTCAGAAGAAAAGCCAGGCATGCTTCTCCCAAATTCATTGCATAAAAGAGGGAGGGGAGTAAAGCACAATCAACATTGCATGATTCTGTTACTATTGCTATCTCAGTAGAGTCCTAGTGTTCTTATAGAGTCTGTTTCCAGATATGGTCTATGTTGAAGAGCTGACAACAGAATATCTGCCCATTCTCCCATTGTGACAGGGAATCTAGACCCAGTCTAGATCCTTTCACCCAGGAGCCAGGAGATGTGTCTTCTCAATAACAAGCTATTTATGGAACAACCTTCTTCCCAACATACAGTTGGCCCCAACCCAGAGGGCCTTTAGAAAGGCTGTCAAGAACTGTAGTTTTTTCCCTTCAGCCTTTGAATCATGATGTATGCTGCCCAAATTGAATGGTGTTATTTCTGCCTCAATCACCATTTTATTGTTTTTTTTACTGTTTGTAGATTCATGTTCCACAGTTTTGTTTTATTTTGTTTTATTTTATTTTATTTTATTTTGTTTTGTTTTATTATTTTATTGTTAACTTTGTAAGCCACTCAGACTTACCTTGATTGAGCTGGTTGGCTGTGTGTAAATGTTACCAATCAATATGGTATCTAGAGGTGTGGAAAATGTTTCTCTCCCAACATATTCCAAGCCTAACATGACTATTTTGAGTGTTTTCAGGATGGAACAAAATACATGTGTTTTTGAGGCTGAAACAAAATGCGGCTGCTTTGAGATGGATGGCTTTCAGTAGGGACATACAAAACATTTCTTCCTTGAAATGTTCCAATTTCAAAATGTTGATTTGAAAGTCCCAAGCAGGAAATAAAACATAGATTTCAAGAGTTTTGTATGGAGTATGCAACAAAATACATTAAAACAAACAAAAGTGTGAACCAAATCCCCTTTTACAGGAGCAGCTCTAGATTTAATACAACTGAATCCTCAAAGAAATCTGCCTAACAATTCCAAAACTCAGAGAATAGTAATAGAAAGTTATGATCCTGCCCATATGTGTGATTGAATCTTGCATATTTTGAGCCATTCCCTCATCCACAGGGAACCTCAACCCCATCTCCAGGTCCCAGAGAGGATCTGGGAATCTTCTATGAATTATAAATCCCATCTTCATTTTGCATTTTAAACCTTCCTTTTTGGGAATACATGTAGGAATCATGAAGCAAAGTTGATGTTCACGCACCAGCACCAGCGCAAGCTTGTCTCTCTAGCTTCGCTTATCCTATTGTGCCAGGGTCTCTTTATTTATAGTATACATTACAGATCATATGTGCAGAGAATCAGGAAAACAGGAAACCCGAATAAGGCAGTTAAGTATATAGAAGTAAATCATTTATCCTACCCCTGCTCTCACAGGATCTTAGATAAAGCCAGATCTCATATGCCCCAGCAGATACAAGAAGAATGAAACATCCTGTGTCTCTGTTCTGAAGTTACAGTCTGATAAGCAGTGCATCTTGAAGGGTTTAGTCAAGGAAGTCACTGTTTGACAAGTAAGCTAATTAATAGCGCAAGATGTGGAGGTCAAGGAAGGTGTGCCTTACAGTTAACGCTCCCACAAATACATGCAACACTTTTTTTAGAATCACCCCCAAAATGATTGCCTCTTCAAGCTATGGATTTGAGGTTGTCTATAAAACTTTTACAAAATCTTTCATTGTAAAAGAGTTGCATTATCATCATCATCATCATGATCATCATCATCGTTGTTGTTGTTGTTGTTGTTTTGTTGTTGTTGTTGTTGTTATTGTTATTATTATCCCTGCAGTCTAATAGACATTAGGAAACAGAGATTGTGGAGCAAAAGAAACTCAAAAGCAGGTTAGGATGCATATTTCATTTTATTGACAAGTGAAATTCATTTAGAAGATATTCCCTGGCTAACCAAACAAAAGTGGAGGAAAGAAGAATGGGGAAAGATCCATGTTGCTTGGAGTAATATCTCATTCCTCTGAATTTGTATTGCATTACTGTTTACAGTTTCCATAGTATTTGAATGTTATTATTCCACGACTTTCACTATGGAGAGAAAGATATAACACAGAATTTGAAAAGCCAGAAGATGTACTTTTCACAAGTACAAACCCAATGTATTTTACAGCATTACAATTTAAACATAGGGTCTGCTGTAACGAGCAGAATTAGCCCTTGCTTCATCTTGGCTGGTTATGATATGACAATAGAGAAAAAGCTCTTCAATGAGGACATTCATTGACTTCAGAACCATCTTTGTCAGCCTAACTGGCACCAATGCAAACAGCAACAAATTCAAGTCTCCTACAAAGAAATCTACTCAAGTTGTTCATTTTGGCATCATGAGTGAAACCGATACTTACATAAATGCATTGCAGAAATGGCATCTGTTGGGATAGGTCCTGCCATCAGAGGCACAGTGGGGATTGTACTCCTTGGTGCATGCTGGTCTGGGAAAGCCAGCACAATCAACCTTCAGAGAGAACAAAATTGTTTTTAACTTCTCTCAGCTAATCTAAGACTCCTAAAGATCTTCTAAATTCAGTGATGTAAAAACAGTGTTTTCCGATTTCCACGTGTGTAGACTTCAACTCCCAGAAATCTCTGCAGTGGTCATACTGTTTGAGGAATTCTGGACAATGAAGTTTACATATCAGAAGGAAATGGCCATGTAGAGAATCCATGAGGAACCTTGGTGGTGCAGTGGTTAGAAAGCAGTTTGATCCC
Source organism: Oxyrhabdium leporinum (assembly GCA_032468155.1). NCBI lineage: Eukaryota > Metazoa > Chordata > Lepidosauria > Squamata > Cyclocoridae > Oxyrhabdium > Oxyrhabdium leporinum. Next base: position 26,665 of record JANHFL010007178.1, on the reverse strand, counting down.
GATGGGCTCAAGGTCGACTCAGTCATCCATCCTTCCAAGGTTGGTAAAATGAAAACCCAGATGATTGGGTGCAATGTGCTGATATTTGTAAATCGCCCAGAGTTCAGTTGCCTTTTGGAAAAAAGCACTTTGGGGACAACCATGACCTCGATGATTGCGAATCTCCATGGACAAATTTGGAAAGCCTTCTTCTTGAAGTCAGGATGCCCTGAGATTATGTGCCTTCTGGTATCAGATAAAAACCTTATTACTGATTTAACTTTCTGTTATTAGTATAGTATTAGTATTCTCTTAGTAAATGGGCTACAAATATTTTGTATAAATACAAATGACTAGGGACAAATTTGATTTGGCTTTACGTATTTGCATTTAAAGAATGCTCTTAATATGATTGCTCTCTAAAACAAGTGGAAGGCAGTCCAGTCTAGAACTACTGCATTTCAAAGGAGAAATCTATTTTTTCTCTCAGACCCTTTATCTAATAATATTTACTCCTTACATTTAGGGACAGGGCTTAAAAGATCCTAAATTCCAATTAGATAGTTTTGGCATGAAGGCATATCATTCTAGGGGCGATCCATTTGGATTCACTATCATGGAGAGAGACAATTGGGCAGCAAATGGATGATACATCAACATCTTTCTTTCAACATTTTGAGTTTTCAGCATCTATATTTGGAAGGGGTTGGTAGTTGGATGTCTTGTCAGGCAAAACAATGGAATTCCTGTAGTAGAGACTTCCTTTCATGTCAAGCTTGACACTCCAAAAGGTAACATCTTTTTATTATTTTAAAAAATCCAAATTAATGTACCAATAAAGGACAATATCTGTAGCTCAGGGCTGAAATGAAGGGTCCTTAGTGCTCTCTGAGCTTATTTGTTTTCTTGCAGACATTTCATTACCCAAACTAGGTATCATTGTCAGTGCTAGTGCCGGATTAGCAATTACCTAGTTTAGATAATGAAACATCTGCAAGAAAACAACCAAGCTCAGAGAGCACCAAGGAATACCCTTTCACCCAAATTAATGTATTGTGCTCTTCTTGAAATCAGAGACAATACATTTTCCACCATGTACTTTCCTAATATTAAGAGGCAGAAGAAGACATTTAAATTGTTATTCAGTTCTCTAATTATGTCTATTATACTGTAAAGTCTGTTTTCTTGAATGTATTGTGTCTTTTTTCCCATACAACATAAATCACAATTTTACCATTTCATACTAAAACCTAGTTACATTACATAATCCATAAAGCCCATATAAATTTCATCCCAGACATTGCTTTCATTGCTATCCACACCCCTGCCATTGCAAAATCATTGCATATCTAAACCTCAACTGTGATCATTTGGGTTTATTACATAGTTGACACTTACTGGTTTTCCTTCTTCTTCAATAGCATCTAAAAAGAAAGATCAAATCCATAAACAATATAAAGTAAAACCATAGCTTGAATAAGGACCAACTAAACAATTTCTTTCACTGAAAAAAAGAGAGTATTTGACCTTACATATTTCTTTCTGTCTCAAATGCGAATATATCCAAATTAATGCAACTATCACTGAATAATAATTGGGGTAAATATGATCAAAGTAAATATCTTTAATCAGCTGACAACCTAAAAACAAAAATAAGCACTCAAAAACAACTATGAATTTACAATCCTTTTGTTGGAATTCAATGTTGGACTAAGTATAATGGGTAGTTAGTTGATTAAAGGTTTAGTTGATTAAAGGTTTAGTTGATTAAAGCCGGGCTTCCAAGTTTTGATTCATTATCAGAAATGCTTTTGGGGGCTTTAACGCTTGAAAGCTGCTTAGCCCTTAAACTTCGGTATCTGTTGGTGTCAGGATTGTGGAGGGCTGCAGTTTTATTTTCTAAAGGTTCACATTATTTCTACATAATACCAGCTGTAATTTGGGGTTGGAAATCCCTCATAAATACAACAATCCAGTGAAGGAGCCTTTAAAATGCCCACTTTTGTGAGATTGCCTGGATAATGTAGATCTAAGTCTCAAAATGCCATGTACCTGAAAAGGATCTTTTGCAAAATGGTGCTCGGCTTACCTGAGTACAAAAAGAAGAGTGCCAGGGTGAAAAACAGGCAAAAAGCCACCTTCATGTTGGTAGGAGAGGATAAACCACACAGAGCTCTTCCACTGAAATAGCTTCTAGCTATCACGGACACAGGTGCTGTTTAAGCTCTAGCTGGACAGTTATGTGCATATATAAGCATACTGCCACATCTTTATCAAAAGAAGATAAGAGAATGTTGACATTGCAAGTACCTATAGGCACTTTTCAGTTCCCCCATTTTATTGTGTTAGCCAGCTTCTATTATTAAATATTGAGTGAATCTTTGGGAACAGTAAACATTTGGTAAGTCATAAATCATAGGCAAGAAAACCATTTATAGATTAAAAGGGGAAACGTGAAAAATATCATTATTCATTGAACAACAAATATTAAAAAGAACACACAGAATTCTTAGATAGGCTAGCAATAATCCTCATGTGCTTCTAGATATGATCCCGATTATGAAATTTGACCACAAAGCAATGAAATTGTGTTACTATTACAACTGAATATCTGTGGCTTAGAAGAATGCATGTGGCCATTTCACCATTCCTTAAAGAGCTACTCTATGTGTGTATTCTTGCAATCTAGTAACCAAGAGGCTGTTTCTCAACCTTGGCAACTTTAAGACGTATGAAGTTCAACTCCCAAAATATCTGTTTCCTGCAAGTCCTATAATTCTATGAATTCCATAATTCAATTATGTCTGAATATGCGAGATCACAAATATTTAAAGTAAATAAAAAAATAAACCCATCAAAAATAAGCCCATTACAGAAACAGCTAGTAAAAAGAAGAGAGGAGGTATCTGCTGTTATATTAACAATTGATGGTGTAAAAAGATCACTGCACTAAAGAAATTCTGTGATGTGGACTTCGACACACTATTCATTAACTGCATACCCTTCTATTCCCCCCATGAGTTCTGTTCATTTTTTCTAGTTGCAGTCTACATAAACGAGGCATTGCAAACCTTAGCTGACCAAATCCTGTGGACTGAATAAAGATATGCAGACTAGGGAGTTGTACTCATTGTAGTAGGAGATTTTAACAGTGCTAACTTAAGCCAGGAGCTGGCAAGATACACTCAGCATGTCAGCTAGAGGCAAGAATATTTTAGACCACTGTTACTCAACACTAAAAGATGCCTATCACTCTCTACCAAGAGCAGTTGTGGGACCCTCTGATCACTGTATGATTCACCCGGTACCTGTTTATAGACAGAGACGTAAAATCATAAAACCAAAATCTTGTGTACTGAAGAAGCAAAGTTAAAGCTACAGGCTTGCCTTGACTGCATAGACTGGAACATTTTTGAAGCTGCCTCAGCAGACTTGGATGAACTCACTGACAGTGTGATGTCATACGTTAACTTTCGTGAAGACATATGCATGCCGACCGAAACCTTATGCATCTACAGTAATTATAAACCGTGGTTCGCAGCTAAACTTAAACAACGATATCATGCTAAAGGGGAAGTCTACAAGGAAGGAGATAGAATGCTGTACAATCAGGACAGGAATGTATTAACAAGAGGGATCAGAGCAACAAAGAGATGCTACTCTGAAAAGCTGAGGAATCAGCTCTCAACAAATGAACCAGCAAATGTGTGGAAAAACCTGAAAAATATCACTGGCTACAGCAAACCTCCCTCCATTGCTGAAGGGAATTGGCAACTGTCAGATGACAGATGTGTTCTACTGTAAGTTTGAGAAGAAACCACTGTCATCTATCACTACCATCTCCATCTCAGATACACCAATGACAGCCAATACCTGATTCCAGGTGTTCCAGGTATTCCTATACCTGATTCCATCCCTCTGGAGCCCCCACCTCTGGTGATCACAGAAAAAGATGTGTGAGGTTTATTTCACAGACAAAAGCCTAGAAAAGCACCAGGCCCAGACAGGGCAACCCCTTCTTGCTTGAAAGTGTGTGCTGATCAATTGACCCCCATCTTTAATAAATCATTGGATATGTGTTATGTCCCTTTTTGCTACTATCATCCTGGTGCCCAAGAAACCCTCCATCAAGGAACTGAATGACTACAGACCGGTTGCTCTGACATCCATAGTTATGAAAAGTGTTGAAAGATTAGTGCTGGCCCATCTGAAAGCCATCACAGATCCAATGCTACACCCCTTGTAATTTGCCTACCATGCAAACAGATTGGCAGATGATGCTGTCAATATGGCACTGCACTATATCTTACATCTTGAATCCTGAAAGACCTATGCAAAGATCCTTTTGTAAACTTCAGCTTGGCATTCAACACCATCATTCCAGAAATTCTTCTCTCCTAACTGACTCAAACTAGTTGTTCCTGACCACACTTGCGGATGGATTATAAACTTTCTAACAGAAAGGAAGCAGCAGGTGAGGCTAGGTAGAATCACATCGAATATTCATTCAATTAGCACAGGAGCCCCCGAGGGCTAGGTGCTCTCTCCATTACTTTTTTCTCTATATACCAATGACTGCATCTCAAAGAATCCCTCTGTTAAAGTAATGAAGTTTGCAGATACAACAGTGTGGTCTCATCTGAAATGGTGATGAATCTGCCTATAGATTTGAGGTTGAACTGGCCCTGTGGTGCCACCAGAACAAACTGGAACTGAACACACTTAAAACTGTAGAAATGATAGCTGATTTTAAGAGAAACCCTCCTATTCTACCACCTCTTACAATATTAGACAACACGGTATCAACAGTAGAGATCTTCAAGTTTCTGGATTCCATAATCTCCCAGAACTTGAAATGGACATCTAACATTAGAACCATCATTAAAAAGGCACAACAAAGAATGTTCTTCCTGCGTCAACTCAGGAAACTCAGATTGCCCAAGGATCTGCTGATACTGTTCTACAGAGGAATTACTGGTTCCTCTATAACAGTTTGGTTTGGCACAGCAACCAAACAGGACAAATACAGACTTCAATGGATAGTTACGACTGCAGAAAAAACATTTGCAACCAGTCTGCCTTCCATTGAGGACCTGCACACTGCATGAACCAAAAAGAGGGCTGAGAAAATATCTACAGATCCCTCACATCCTGGACATAAACCGTTTCAACTTCTACCCTCAAGATGCATTGCATGCCACAACAACCAGACAGAAAGATCGTTTCTTCCTCTATGCAATCACTTTGCTAAACACTTAACTCCCACAGCACTGTCTTATGTCTAAAGATATTTACATGCGTAGTAGGCTGTACTGCTATTATCCATGTCATCTTCTCATATTTCCCATCTTCTCATTTCATTATCTTTCCCGTTTTTCATCTTTCCTGCTATCTTCTCCTGCTGGTATATTGTGATTGATCAATTGTTTGTATTTTATGATTTATGATTGCATTTTATGATTTATGATCTGTGACATCACTTTGTTGTTGTTTCTATGTACACTGAAAGCTTATGCATTGGAGACAAATTCCTTATGTGTCCAATCATACTTGGCCATAAAGAATTCTATTCTGTTTTGTTCTATTCTATTCTATCCATACAATAGAACAGAACAGAATAGTATAGTGCCGTGACGGTGAACCTATGGCATGTGTTCCAGAGGTGGCACGCAGAGCCCTCTCTGTGGGCACATGCACCGTCACCAGCTGCTCTTCTGGTTTCTGATGTGCTGGCCAGTTCTCTGCGTATACACCAAGGGGAAAGAAAGCGAAGGATCTGTAGAGCCTTCATAAGATGTGTATCCACAAACCTAGTGCCTATGGAGACCTGGTGCGGGTGGAGGGAGGGGGAAAATAGGTGGGGTGAATGTTGCAGAGCCTCTGCAGTTGTTTGTAAGAGTGAACAACTGCCGTGGTGCTGCAACATTAGTAGTTTCAGGACTTGTTCGTAAACACTAGGGAACGCTTATTGCATAACTTTGAATGTTCGCTAAGCAAACGTTCATATCCTGGGTATTAGCTGCATAGAGATTTCCCTTTTTCAGGCCGTTTTCCAGCCATTTTGGGGGCGTTTTCCGGCTGTTTTTTGGACCGTTGAAAACAGCCCGAAAAATGGCCTGAAAACAGGCCCCAAAACAGCCAAAAATGGCCAAAAATCAGGCATGCGCACACCAGCCAGCTGGTCTT
>JANHFL010007178.1:0-20400 GCA_032468155.1 Oxyrhabdium leporinum | reverse complement strand
GTCTCTCAGCTGAAAGATGTATGGACTTTAACTCCCAGAATTCTCCAGCCAGCCATCAAGGAGTTTCCACAGAAGATCATGGAGAATAATAGAGCTAAGAATCTGGGAGTTCCGGATCCAGAAGGACAGGCAGGCATTATATAATCAAACAGACACTGTAGTAGTAGACAAATTAATAGACAAAGACCAGAAGAGCTCGGGAGGCCAGGCAAGTGGGGCGAGGCAAGGCGCCCCTCGATGTGAGTGATGTGGAGCTGGCCATGCCCACCAACTCATACGACCACCAAGCCATGCCCACAGAACCAGTAGTAAAAAAAATTGCATCCTACCACTGAACATATACCTGTAGTTATGCAGTTACGTATCATAATTAAAATAATAATAAAACACATACATTGTTGCAAAAGAAGAAGACAGAATAGATAACGATTTCATTATTTATTAATGAACTGTGAATTTTCACTCAGTAAAGCAGCAGGAACAGAGGGAAGAATACAGTGGTGGTATTGTATTTGAAGGAATCAAATATTTTTAGTAGTATTTTAGTAGTATCTTCTTCTACATCTTCAAATTACTTGCATTTAGTAGTAGTATCTTCCTCTATGTCTTCAAATTACTTGCATTTTCCAATGAATTTCAGCCGAAGAGTCCTGCCACTGTGACTGATGAGGAAACAAAGCCAAGAATCCATTATAAGTCAAGAATCTACTGGCTGTCATTGCGTGCCCGAAAGAAGGAATCTAGTATTCAGCAAGGGAATTAAGGATCTCCTGAAATTGACCCAGGAGATATTTCCTTCTATCCCGTAACAGTAAAATATGTTGTTTAACACCACCTCACAGTTCATTTCTGTTAGAAAATCATTTATTTTAAAAGAGCTGCTAATAAAAGTTCTCTTGACATCAGCTGTTCTTAGTAAACCTTATACTCACATATATGCATTACAGAAGTAACACTGATTATCATAAGTTTTTCCATCAGAGGCACAGTGCGGATTGTACTCCTTGGTGCAGGCTTCTTTTGGGTAGTTCTTACAATAAATCTACACAAAAAGCAAATGATATATTTACTTTTCCTACCCTTCTTTGTAGTAAGGCAGTAACTATTGATGTTAATATGTTAGTAGGTACTTTGTGCGCGTGATCATGTAAGACACTGATTATGTATTATTATGCTGTCAAGTTATAAATTGCCTTTTGTAAGTCAAGTGAAGCTAAGTCCAATGGTTCTCTCTTGTTCCACATGGGTTTTACTCTTCCTTGTGTGAAGAGCAAGTGGCAGTCGTGGCCGGTAGGCCTTCCTCTTTCCATATCTTCTGCCAATTGCTACCATGCCTGCTGCAGGAGACCTTTGGTCACTCATGTCTTGGTTTCTTCTCAAGTGAACTCTTACAATGCATGAGACTATCCTTTAAGACACCCTGGAAGGTACAGATGATCGAGGAGTTATGAGTATAACTTCTTTTGCCTAAATCACCCCAATACTTTGGAAACTTCACCAACTACCAATCAGTCTCCAGATGAAATTGAAGATGCTGCTTGTCACCTTTAAAGCCCTATATGGTTCAGGACTTGTTTAGCTCAGGAACTACATACGTCCACTGATTTTGCTTATCTAGAAGATCTGGAAAGGAGGGATATCTACTGTGAGATATTGTCACCTTCAGGGACCAGGAAGCTGGGCCTTTTCCATTGCTGCCTTCCATCTGTGGAACAGCATTCCTTCAGGAATCTGAAAACTACCAATCTTGCTGATATTTAGGAAACTTATCAAGACTTAGCTGTTCCAGGAAGCCTTTGAGGACTGATTTGAGAGATGGAACACTTCAACATGATATGATGTGGTTTAATTATTTTTTCTATTATTGTATTTTTTAAATCAATTTACTGAATTTAAGTGTACACCATTTAGAGATGGTTGTGTCCTGAGCTAGCTAAAGAATATAGTTCTCAGCTATTATCAGTGACACTGCAGAAACATATATGTGCTTTTATTATTGTATGTTGTATTTATATTACCCAAATTCTCTGAGTGATTTACACCTCCCTCTTATTAAAAATCATATACATGGACTAATAGTAAAAGAACCATAAAAGTAACTGAACACTACAAAATAGATTATATTGCAGTTTGTAATGTATTGTGATTTTAACTGTCTTTCAGGGGCTTGGAAGGATGAACCAAAAGACAGGAGTTAGTGGATAAATGGGAAAGAATTTGGTGTGTTGTGCTTGTGAATGTAGTTGTTAGTTGTTATAAATTCACCTATGGGAAGAGAAAGGTAGAGAATCTATGCTACTATACAATGCTGCCTTGTAGAGTTTTGGTGGGCCTTTTTGACCTGGCAATAATGGCAAATGAAATTATTAGGGACAAACAAATTAGGAGACACTCCTGCTTCTATCTGGGAGTGCTTATTGATAGAGTCAGAAACCTCTTGTATTTTGAATGCAGGACTAATTGAAACTGCTGTAACAGAAACCAAGTGTATAAGGCTGGATAAAGAGGATGAAATCTTAACTCTAAATTCTGCTCATGTAAGTTTTATACTGAAGCCACATCAAAGTTGTGAATTTGATTAAAAATAATATATTAATCATTTGTATGATCTTTGGAATAATGCCCATTTGCAACTATTTTAATCTCGTGAAGTTTTTTAAAAATGGCAAGATAGCAGGTAGGACTGCACAGGTAAACTCCATCCTTTGTAAATGTTTCCACTGTTTAACATGTGCAATGTATATTATTTTATTTATGTATATATGTACATAAACACTTATTTCAAGAAGGGACCTTTTATCACTTATGATGGACATGTGATAAAGCAAAGAAAGGTTCATATTTTAATACAGGAAATTCTTAAAATGAAGATAAAGATGAAATCAAAAACGTCTTTTGGGTTTAATGGAAAAATACTTGGGGGAAAAAATCTGGAACTTTGATCTTATATATGTTGACAACAGCAAGACTATTATTTGCACAAAAATGGACATTTCGATTCAGGCCATGGACGAATGGCCACAGAAGCTGATGGAGCTGGTAGAGATGGCTAAATTGACCATTTTGATCAAAGAAAAGAATATAAGTACTTTTGCTGCTACATGGAGACAGCTTCTGGACTTTGTGCTTGAGGTGGAAAAAAATGGAAACCTTGATTTTGGGTTTTACTGATTAGATTGATTTGTTGTTACAGAAATGGCTAGTTTATATTATCATGGAAAAGTAAAAAGTTGAGTTTTGATATTAATGTTTATTCAACTGCAACAGAGGGAGTTGGAAGTCAACACTTTTTTTCTTTTCTCCCCTCCCCTCTCACTTTTCTTTCCCCTTCTCCTCCCCAATGTGTCTTACTATTTGCTTTTTTTATTCTATAATTTAATAAAATGTTGAGAAGAAAAAAGAAATATAAAAGAGGATGAAATCTTAACTCTAGATTCTGCTCATATGAGTTTTATACTGAAGCCACATCAAAGTTGTGAAGAAAGAAGAACTGGATACATCCAATAAAGTCAAGATGTTGGAAAAACTCATTTGCATTGCAAGTCACTTCAGCATATGGTGAATTATTATAATGCATGTCTTACTAGGATGACCCAGTTCAGACTGTATAAAAAAACAGACATTTTGCTAAGGTACATTATCTTAATGAATTTAACCAGCATCTCTGACTATTCTGAGATCTGGGGGTACTGATTTATGCCCTGTACAGGAAATTCTGTGCAGCATCAGTGTTGTACATTTGAAAATATGAAAAGAGCTGAAATTGAAATTGGATCAGGGTCAATGTGTTTACAAAATACACGGGGGTGGGTGAGGCGGAGAAATGGAGAAATTACAGGAGTAACTGAAGAAAACCCTAAGCATGAAATTAGTTGTGCTCAAGGAGCTGTTCGTAAATTTAAAATGAAGCTTTGATGGTGGTAGCTGTAAAACAAATGGAACAATAACAAGAAGCAATCTCAATGGAAATTAGAGAGTGGGTGGAAGAGTGACTGAGGTGGTTACAGCAAGCATCTGAGTTTCCCCCTTGTCCTTTCCTCACCAACCACCACTATTAAAGATATTTCAAATTTTGGCCTTGGCACCAAAGCAGCCAATGACTGATCAAACTTCAGGCCTTGCAGGGGCCAGAGGAAGAGGGAAAGAGAGTGGAAATATACCCCTCTCATCTTCCCTTTAGTCATGCAATCTATGGCTTTCTGGGAAGTGTAGTTGGAAAGCCCTGAAGTGACCATATATTTTCCAGATTTCATTCCTACGGGCCTGGGCATTCTGTAAATTAGTCCATCTGAGTAATCTTGTTTCAATAGTCATTTCCCTATACAGTACTTTCCAATTTCTCCAGTTGAAGGCTACAGACATGAGAGTTTTAATAGTATATAGATGTTTATTTGATCATCGAACAGTCAACCCAGAGTTCTCAGTCAAAGCACAAATGAGCAGGGTCAAATTATCCAACTTCAGATATATTATACAAAGACTTAGCTCTCTGGAGAAGAAGAGAGGGAAAGAGAAGAGGTGACTAGGAGCAATGTGGATGAACTCAATTACCATGGTAATGGGCATACCATTGGAAGAACTGAAAAACTAAGCTACAGATAAATTGTCACAAAGAAACTCTATCTATGTGATTGCTAGAAGTTGAAACCAACTTGATGGCACATCATCAATCTGTCAACTCTGAACTTGGCCTGACCAAGGCCATCTTTGAGGCTTCAGTGTTGCCACAACAGAGATGAGGGTTAGGGAGGGGGAAATAGAGATAGCTGGGGATTTGTAGCCAAAACAAAATACTTTCCCCTGGGAACCAAGGACATTCCAATAGGTGGCTGAAGAGAGGCGAAGTGATGTTACACAAGCAACTGGACAGCACCCTGATTGGACCATATGACTAGTTGTTTAGTAAAAGGGGAAAATTTTTACTTTTAATGAGGTGAAAACTCCAGGAACCTTTAGAGTCAGTTTTCATCAGTCTGTGTCAATATGATATATCCAATAAGCCTATTCTTTGAGGAATCTACCTGACTCAGAGTTTTGCCTGCTATGGGTGCATTACTTGAAACCCTGACACAATTCATAATCAAATCATGAAATACAAAGGACTTGAATAAGAATAAATTTTTGTGACTCACCTTGAGATCTTTTACAGTGGCAACATCTGCAAACAAAACATTCAAAATGAAAACACTTAGAACAAATCTATACCATCTTACATTTTGTTCCTTTCATCTCAAAAGGTATGGTTTTTGTTTATTTCTGTATATACCTTAGCAGCCAATGTCCCTGGACTTAATATAAAATTTAACATAGGGGTGTCCTAAAACAGATTCAGAGCCAAGCTAATCATGTTGGAATCAGTGGAGCTTCTGCTTACATTATAAATGTTTCCAATTACATGTAAGAGTCATGTAAGAGACTGGGACAGGACACTATTGGTGTCTTTGCACAGAAAATGTTAAGCAGTCAGGAAAAGTACTACTTTGTTATTTAGGGGATTCTCAAGCTTCACAACACAACAACCCCGGAAAATAAATGGTGAATTGACGTGACAACTCTTCTAAATAAAACAAAAAAATACTGGTAGCCCTCAACTTAGGGCCACAATTGAGCCCAAAATTTCTGTTGCTAAGCAAGACAGTTGTTAAAATAGTTTGCCCCCTTTTACAACCTTTCTTGACACAATTGTTAAGCAAAGTAAATCTGCCTTTCCCATTGACTTGGCTCGTCAGAAGGTCGCAACAGGTGATCGCATGACCCCCAAGACACTGCAATTGTATTAATACATGCCAGTTACCAAGGATCCAAATTCTGAGCATATAATCAGAGGGATGATGAGATAGTCATAGGTGTGAAAAATGGTCACAGGTCACATTTTTCAGTGCCTTTGTAACTTCACATGAACAATAAATGATGGTTGTAATGGTCTCTACTGAGACTGATTTGAGATTATTGGTGATTTATGGATTTGTTTTCTCAAAGACCCATCTAATGTAACAACATTCCCCCACAAGGAAAATTAGCAATATGATATACAACCCACAGTTATAGGTTTGATTTTGTTAAAAGTGAATTGGAAATCTTACTGTGTGGTAGCGATGAACACATTATTCCTAGGGTTTATACAATGTTACTGAAACTGAATTTGGAAAGTGAACATTTAACATTGTGTGATTCAATGTGCAAGGAACTTTGGACATAATTTGATGCTTGAACAATGGGAAAATATGTGGATGAAAGGTTTAAAATTTACACTAAACTGTAATTTAAAAGAAAAAAATTATAAGAAGATGTACTTAACATCAGATAAATTATCTAGAATGTATAATGGTATTTCAAATGAATGTTGGAAATGTAAAAGTAAAGAAAGAATGTTTTATCATTTGTCTTACTATTAGTTTTTCTTTTTAAAAATTATTCTATAATTTAATAAAATATTGAGAAGAAAAAAGAAATATAACCCACCTGAGAAAAAGAAGAATGCCATCAGAGTAAGCAGCAGAAAGCCGCCTCGCTTCATGATTGAGTCAGTGGGTCTGGTTGTTGTCACACTCTTCTGAGGCAGAGGTTCTGTGGGTAGGTTTGTCGCATTTCTTTACTATATATGAGCTCTCTGCTATCTTAGTGACATAATCTTTTCCTCTTTTCAAGAGGAATTATGTACAAATAGGGGGCCAGAGTTACCTGCCATAAGCAATCCTATTTCAAAACTCTTTTTTTAAATGCAAAGGTCAAGAATGAAGAAACACATGTCAATCAACATTTTCACAAAGAATAAGAAAAGCAAATTATTGCTTGAATATATGTCATAGCCAAGTTAAATGATGCATAGTATTGTAAGAGCATCACTACAAATAAATTTTAAAACATAGTGAAATGCTCCCGTTTGGTCCTACAATAAAATAATAAATTGATAAGATTTCTAGATGAAAGTAATATCCTTCCTAGAGAAATATACAGAACTCCTTGCTGATAATAGTCTATCCCTAGTAGCACAAACTAACAGAATAAGTTTGCTTATTTCAAAACTGGTTTCAAAGAAACAAATATTAAAATGTGCCAACACTGCAATATCAAATATAAGTGCCAGCTCATTGCAAAAAACAAACCAACTAATGTACGGCACAGCTGCATTATAACTAAATACCCAGTATGCAAAATCAATGAAGAAGAAAATAGGCAAACACTGCAGCACCAAAATGAAAGATCAGGCTGGAAAATAAATTCAGCATGCGAAGATCAGATGCAGGCAAGATAGAACATATGAAAGAAAAGAAGCTGGAAAGCAAGAAGACGAAAGCAACCTTATTAAGAAAATCTCCTAGAAACAAGGAAGATTAAGAAAGCACTGGAAATAAGAAACAGCAAATAACAGCTATATCCAAACAGATCAGCAGGTACGAAGCTTGAATTGCACACTATAGCCAAAATCTGCAATTTCAGTCAAATCAGAAATGTTTCTACCAATCCAACAATGGACAGAGCCAGTTGAGACCCAACAAAGAAGAAACAGTGCAGTTCTGGATGCAGCAATGGGACAAACCAAAGAAATACAACAAGGATGCATCTTGGATAAAAGAGTTGGATAAAAATAAAAAAGAAGTTGAAATGAAAGAACTTATAATACAGGTGGCCCTTGATTTACAAAAGTTCATTCGGTGACTGTTCAAAGTTACAACGGCACTGAAAAAAGTGATTTAGGACCATTTTTCACACTTATGAGCACAGCAGCATTGCTGTGGTCATGTGATTTACATTCGTCTGCTTGACAACTGACTCAGATTTATGACGGTTGCAGTATCCTGGAGTCATGTGATCTCCCTTTGCGCCCTTCTGAGCAGCAAAGTCAATGGGAAAACCAGATTCACTTAACAACTATGTTACTAATTTAAGAACTTCCATGATTCACTTAAAAAGTGCGGTGCGAAAAGTTGTAAAATGGAGCAAACTCACTTAGCAAATTTCTCACTTAAGAACATAAATGTTGGGCTCAATTGTGTTCATAAGTTGAGGACTACCTTTAACAGCAGAAATGGTGGAGAAGAGATTAAGGAAGATCAAGAGCTGGTAAGCACCAGGTAAAGACAACTGCATAGTGTTTGATTGAAATGTCTGCCGGACTTGAAAGCAAATCAGTGTTGGGGCTCTCAATCTTGAAGTTTGCAACATCTCATTTGTGACTTGCAACTTACTGTTTCTTTATACAAAAGGGAATCTCTCTGAGGAAGGGTCAACACACAGGCATTCACAGGTCTCAGGATCACTTCTCTTGCCACTCCTTATGAGCCTCAGAGCATCTCACACGCACACTCACATTTGTACTGCAATCAGACTTTTTGTGTAAACCAATTTCAAATACAAAAATTTCATTTCATGCTTTCTCCATGCAAACCAATCATTGTAATTATTTCAGGGAGCTTTTTCACAAGCCAATGAGCTCCATTTTCTAAATAATGTTTTGTGTACTATTACTAGAGAGTCTCATTTTCCCTGCAGGTTTGGAAATGATTACACAGTGACACATACACACACATACCATTAAACAACATTTCCAGACCTGGGGAGGTTTTCTCCTTTCAAATTTTCATTTATTTTTCTTTTTAAAAGACTTTTTTTAAAAGCAACTTTTACTGCATCTCTGGCTGAAAAACTAGCAGCAAGAGTAACTAAGAACTGGGTGACAAATAAATTTGATAAATTATTAATAGTATTAATCACAGGCAAACTATTTAAGATGGCTGATGGGAATCCCACAAAGGAATATGTGGTTAATGATATTTAATAATAAAAATAGCTCTGCAGTAAATTGGTCCAGAATTGGTTGATGATGTTATCCATTCAGTCATGGATTCTTGGCAATGCTATGGGCCAGGTCTCCCCACATCTTCCGATCTTGTGCTATTTCTTTGAGTTGTTCTATGATATGGCTGGTGTCAGCTTTGATAGTGTCTAGCTGTTGTGTTCTTTGGTGGCCCGCCTTTTTACCGCTAACTCTCGCTAACATAATTGCCTTCTACAGAAAATTCCCCCACATGACTCCTTCTTACTTAGATTTATACAAAATCTTCCTATTTATAAACAGGTATTTTGAGGAGTCATGCCATTCTGGTGAACAGGTATATAAATATGATAATTAATTAGTTAATTGTACAGATTTCATCATCACCCTTTCAACACCTGCCATATTGTATGTGTGGTTTTTTTTAAAAAAGGCATCAGCTTTCCAAAACTTTCAGATTTTTGTATCAAATAATTTTATTACATTTTACAAAGCATGCACAATATATATAATGTTGTGTAGTTCTGATAATGGCAAGAAATAAAAGGACTAAGAATTAGCTCCTTAGTTACCTTTGGAAAAATGGTTGGTCTATTTTTTTGTGTAGAGCAGTATCAGTAACAATAGCACTTAGACTTAAATACCACTTCATAGTGCTTTACAGGTTTGCCTGCAATACTACATTCTAGCCACTGCATCACCAGGGTTCCAATTTTTGTATACACAAAACCTTCTAGATAATGGACTGGATTTAGATCTGAAATAATTAGTTTTGGTTTTGCCCTTTGTAAGTGATCTGGTACTGGTAGTTGCTTCTGTGGAGAACTAACCATTTTTTCCAGGTTTTAGTTTCTTATAAAAGCACATGAACACTTGGTTCTCAATGGTTGCAGCACAATCAAAGTGCATGTTTACTTTGAGCAATTCACTTCCTCTGTAAACTGATATCATGACCATCCAGAATCTTAATTGTGCAAAAGCATTTCCATTGCATGAATGTGATTCTTCTCTTGTCTTAAGTGCTTCTCGGGCTAAGATACCATGCAATCTATCAGGGTTTTTAAATGTTCTTCAGTTCATAATAAAAAAGTTAGCAGTCCAATCATTTTATCTCACACATTCTTCAAAAAGTTTCAAAAGTTTCAAATTTGATGGCCTAAATGAAAAATAAAATTAAAATTTATTAAAAAAATAAAATTAAAATTAAAAAAAAGTTTGATGGCCTAAATGGAGTGCTGCCATTTGTTTTCCATGTAATGTTATGGTGGTTCACAAAGAGGAAATGATGGCAGTGAGTGAATATTAAATTTATTTACTCATTTATTGATGCCACTCAGAGTCGTCTTATAGGGGAGATGGTTGGCATAAAAAATTAATAAATAAAAGAAAATATTTAAAATAACCTATTTGGTTGCCCATTTCATAGCACCATGTTTCCCCAGAAATAAGACTGGGTCTTATATTATCTTTTGGACCAAAAGACCCATTAGATCTTATTTTCGGGGGTGTCTTAATTTGCAGCCACCCACTCTTTCCCACCATCTGCTTGCCCACGGCTGCAACAGCTTACAGCACTTCCCAGGGCAGACACATTTTTCACCCAGATGGAGAATTGACGGAGACTAGACGCTTTGTCTTCTTGCAAATGGGGCACTTTGAAACAGAGCTAATCACTCTGGTGGGAGGAGGAAGAAACCAATGCTGTATATTTTTGGATTATACAGGTAGTCCTCAATTTACGACCACAATTGAGCCCAAAATTTCTTTTGCCAAGTGAGAAATTTGTTAAGTGAGTTTTGCCCCATTTTATGAACTTTCTTGCCACAGTTGTTAAGTTAATCATTGCACTTGTTAAATTAGTAACACGGTTGTTAATTGAATCTGGCTTCCCCATTGACTTTGCTCGTCAAAACGTTGCAAAAGGTGATCACATAACCTTGGGACATTGCAACCGTCATAAATAGGAGTCAGTTGCCAAGCATCTGAATTTTGATCACATGACCATAGGGATGCTGTAATGGTTGTAAGTATGAAAAACGACCATAAGTCATTTTTTTTCAGTGATGTTATAACTTTGAATGGTCACTAAATGAACTGTTGTAAATAGAAGAATACCTGTACTGCTGATCATAATCAGATTAATATTCTATTGTATAGAGTCTTGCTTTACAACAACTGTAATTCCATAAGAGTGCACAATGATCATATTATTGTTACTATTTTTTTGTATTTTGATTTTTCCTCATTATTATTAAATACTTCATTTGTTTGTTTATTTTGTTTTTAAGGTTTATATCACTGTTTAACTTTTTTTTCTAAATAAAGGCTTGATTCATCCATATTCCTTCCTCAGTTGAACATTTACATGTTTCTCTAGCTTGAACTCATGCTGTTATGTCACTATTATATTTTAATGGTGTTACAATGACCTTTTAAATGTTGCAGTTGTTTACATTTCATATGGTTTCAATTGTTCTGCTGTCTGCATTTATAATTTTTAAAAATTTGTCTTGGTTTTATTATTGTTTTTTCAAATTATGTATCCCACTTTGAAATACTTTTAAGTGGGAGAAGCGAAACATCGAAATAAATACATACATGTATGTTTATACAGTTTTAGATTATCCACTGGACACAGGCATTCAGAGTTTTCAAGTGTCTATGACACTATGCCACTTAGCCACTGTCTCAAACACCTTGAACTATTATTTATTGTTTGTTTGTTTGTTTGATGTGTGTGTGTGTGTGTGTGTGTGTGTCTGGTAGAATGGACAAATCCTCTAAGAATAGAGGATTTCCTGCCTATTAGTTGTCTATGGAATATTTATTTATTTATTTATTGAATTTATATTGCCATCTATTTGCCCATGGTAACTTGAGGCAACTTACAGAATTTAAAATCACATTTAAAACAATAAAAAGTAACAAAAAGAAGCAAATAAATTAATAAAGTACAATATAACAAAATCACCCCCCAACTCCCATCCCCCACCCCGATGACAACAGATCACACAAGCCATTTAATGGGCTCCATCCTGCTCTGGATTCCCCAGGCCTGCTGGCAGAACCAGGTCTTCAGCGCCTTCTGGAAGAGTATTAGAGTGGGGGTCATTCTAATCTCTGGGGAAATGATGTTCCACAGAGAGGGAGCCACCACAGAGAAGGCCCTTTTTCTGGATCCCACCAGGTGTATCTCCCTTGGGGATGGGACCCTCAACATTCCCTGTCTCCCCGTTCTGATGGGTCAGCTGGATGTGACCAGTAAGAGACGATCCCTCAGATAACCTGGTCCCAAGCCATGAAGGGCTTTAAAGGTGACAACCAGCACCTTGAATTGCACCTGGTGCAAATCAGCAACCTAAGCAGCTCCTGCAGGAGAGGTGATACACCAGGGTCTGCACAAAACCATGTGGGCCACTGCATTTTGCACCAACTGGAACATCCGGATACTCTTCAAGGGCAGCCCCATGTAGAGTGTGTTGCAATAGTCAAGACTGGAAGTGACTAGGACATGAGTGACTGTGAGTAAGGACCATTGGTCCAGGAAAGGGTGTAACTGGTGCACAACCTGCAGCTGCACAAAGGCTCTCCTGGCCACAACCACCACCTGCTTGAGCAGGAGTCATGAGTCCAGGAAAACCAGATTACGCACAGGTTGTTTGGGGTAGTGCTACCCCATCCAAGACCAAAGGTAGCAATTCTCCCTGAGCCAATCAACCCCAAACCCGGAGCCACTCGGTCTTGTGAGGGTTTAGTTTCAAGCAGTTGCTCCCCATCCATCCCCTAACAGCATTCAGGCACTGTGAGAGGGAGGACACAGCAACACTTAACTCACCACGGGCCGAGACATACAGCTGAGTATCATCAGCATGTTGGTGATACCTCAGTCCATGGTGATGGATGATCTCACCCAGGGGCTTCATATAAATGTTGAACAGGAGCGGAGAGAGTACCGAGCCCTGTGGAACCCCGTAAAGCAGTGGGCGAGGGCTCGATCTCTCCCCTCCTATCAACACTGACTGAGAGCAGCCGCAGAGGAAGGAAGTGAACCAGGACAGCACAAGGTCTCCCATTCCCATCCTCCAAAGCCTCCCCAGGATAATCCCATGGTCGATGGTATCAAAAGCCACCAAGAGGTCAAGTAGAGCAAGGATGGATGCACTACCCCCATCCCGCTCCTGCCAGAGATCATCCAAAAGTGCGACCAATGCCCTTTCTGTCCCAAATCCAGGCCTGAATCCAGACTGGTAGGGGTCAAGATAATCCATTTCATCCAGAAACTTCTGGAGCTGCCATGCAACCATCTTCTCAACAACCTTTCCCAAAAAGGGAAGATTGGAGACAGGTCAGAAATTATCCAACCGGGTAGAGTCCAGCGATGGCTTCTTAAGAAGGGGTCCACTTCCTCAGGAGCAACAGGGTCAAACCATCCCCAGATAACAGGGCAAGAACCTGCCTCAGGGGCTTCCACTGGGCTCCCACTATGCTGGCTACTTATACACCCTCTTGCCCCCTTGTCTCCTGATACCCCATGCATCCTGCCCAAGTCTTTCCTGCACCCTCACACATCCTCTCTACATCTTTCTTTCATCCTCATGCATTCTCCTGACTCTTATGCCTCCCATGCACCCTTGCACCTCCCTAAGCCTTGCTGAACATCCCTGAAATGCTCACCATGGTTCCCTTATGTATTATCCCTGAGCCTCATTGTGTCTCTTTCGTACACTTTCCCTTTCCTGCACACTCTCCCTGACGCTTATCACGCTTCCCTCACACCCACTCATCCTCCTTGAGCCTTGCCAGACCTTTCTTGTACTTGTGCACACTCTTACCAATCCTTCTGCACTTCACTTGCACACACCTGTGCACTTTCCTCAAGCTTTGCTGTGTCTCTTTCATACCCTCAAGCAACTGCTTGCATCCTCCCCTTAATGGCCTGCTGGCCTGCTTGCAAACCATCTTGGAATTGCAATTTCTTACTGGCTTCCCCACTGATTTTTGTTGACTTTTCTTGTGAGAAACTGGTAGGAGGTTGCCAGTTGCCAGGCAACGAAGTTTCAAGTTAATGACAGCAACCAAGAGTGCAAGGACTGCCATTACTAAGCAAAGCATTTGTGCTTTAGGTCTGCATTGCTTGGCAATAGAAATTCTGGTCTCAATAGCCATTGTAGTTGAGAACTATCTGCACTCCAATGTGTAATCCAAGCCAATATATTAGCCTGATGACATGTTTTAAAACTTGGTGCAGCTAATGCACTTTTTTTTGTGTACATCTTTTAGGATCCTTATTTGGTTCTCAGTATTTTATTTGATGAAACAAAATTATGTATTCTCTGTGTAATATTTTCAGTGTCTTTTTTCATTTTCATTTGGATCATTTGCAATGAAAAGTAAAATCCTTGATATGATTTTAATTTTTACTGCTGATCCTTTTCCTATACAAGATATGTTTAACTTTTTCTATCCTAAAAGTCCTGCCATATTTTTCCAGATCTGTGAATAATTTTTGAATAAATCTTTTATTGTTTTCAGTCAAGTAAATTCCCAGGTGCTGATATCAAGACCTGTTTGTTGCAAATCCTGCTTTTCCTCTTCATGTAGATTCTGTATGATAATCTGCCTTTCCTGCTACAGAAATGTCCATTATTGATTCCATAGAATCTTTTGAATAAGTAACTGTGATTACAATATAACTGATAGCTAATTTGAATGTATGTTCTTGTTTTGCCAATTTAATTTTTGAACTTTTGCTTTTTTGGGGGCTGTATCTTCCAGTAAAATAATTTTGGGGGCGGGGGAGGGAATAGTTTTGTCTGGCTTCTTTCATAATATTGCAATTTTGTGATAGAGAAGTATTTGCAATTATCTTGACTTCTTGTTCTATGAAAGGAAACTTGAACTGCAATTCATCTTTTTTAAAGTCATAAATATAAAAAGCCATTCCAAAGTATCAAAAGCTTTCTCCACATAAAATCTTAGCCACTTTCTTATTTTTCTGATTAAAGTTATCAATAGCATGCAAGGTATATTTGGTATTATCATGTATCTCTTTGAAACTAATATAGTCTGATCAAGACTAAAAGACTGTTAAGCCTCTTTGCTGGGATACATGTAAAGAGCTTGTAATCTATATTCAATAAAGAGATCACATCTGTATGAGTCAGGATGACTTGGCTCATTATGTTCTTTGTAAATCAGAGATATGAAAGCCTTTTCCTCATGAAAGAGGAAATATTTGGCTTTGTGGATTTTTTTTTTTCATTAGCTGAATTAGTGATTTTGTCAAAATTTATTTGCATGTTTTAAAGAAAAACCATCTGGCCTTGAAAATTTATTCAGTTTTAATTTCTGTTCTTTTGTGCTACATTCTGTGATTATTCAGTTAAATGCTTTCTTTTGTTGATCTGTACATTTCAGGATCTGTGGGGTGTCTAAGCACTCTGTAATCTCTGTAAGTTTAGTACTGCTTTCCATATAGATGACAATAGTATATGACAGACGACTTTATCAACTCTTATGAAATTGAAACATATTTCTTCCATTCTAAAGTGAGTTAGTTATTTTCTCAGTTGGCCAACAATTTATCTAGCTTTCTTTTAATTCCTCTGCTTAACAGAATCCATTTCCTTATAAATCTAGTTTATTTTCAAAAGATCTAGTTGAAATTGTCTTACTCTATATCCAATATCAGATTTTGCTTGATCCTGATTCAAGTTGCTTCAAGTCATTCAACAATATAGTTTTCTATTTTGGGGTGGATTCTATTCTATTCAATGCCAAAGAAATAAATCATCTTTCCATAAATATTTTGCTGGATTTCCATACTTTGAATAAAGAAATATCGAGTTAAATTAATTTGAAAGAAAGTTTATAATTCTAGATTGGCAGTTCAGTATCTTCTGATTGTCAAGATTGAGGTTACTGTCAGGGTTCCAGCAAAGTCCCCCTCTTCCATTCAGCACTCAGAAACCAAATTATCCAAGTAAGAATTTATTAGAGAAACCATGTTGGCACATCTGGGAAAAACCTGAATCTGAAGCCCCAGGGTTTTCCCTCCCCAAGAGAAAATCAAAGCTCCACCTCCCGGCCATCCCCAATGATCACATGGCCCAATCCACTTCCAGATCAAACGGATGCCTTCCTTTTGGCATTCCTTTTCCAGGTGCAAGTTGACATGTCCTTGACTCTCTGGGGAAGAGTGTTGTTGTGTCTATACTCCCCTGCTACATGGGAATATCCCCCCTTCCAATTTCCCAGGCACTAAAATGTGGCAGCCGCAGAGGCCTTCTACAAATATGGCTCCCAAGGCTGACAATTTACTCACAATAGTGGACACATGCATTTTGGGAATTTTCTGGAGTCTGCAAATTGAAATGGTGTTGTTATTTCATAGATAATCAGAGTGATGATAATCAGATAAGAGTTTAGCTATCCAGGATCACAACATGTAATATGTCAGTGTTCTTTAATATAACTGCTGGCATTCAAGTGTATACCAAAGTGGAAACAAATTACATATTTAGGTTTTGAGGCTGATTGATTATTCTAGTGAAAAGGGAATATGCTACTCTGCTGTTTATCTGAATCAATGATTCCACCCTCTCCCCCTTCAATATGGTGAAGTAAATTAAAATAAAGTGTTTTAATCTACTGCTTATGATAAAGAAGACCAAAATCTCATTCCAATAAATGTGAAATACAACTTGTCATGTTCCTTTCAGTTTCGTGGAAATGCTACCCCGGCTTAGTCAGTTATGTCTAATATGTTGACATTTATTTTTGCTGCAATAAATGTTAGGATTATATTTTTGCATTAAAATCTGGCATTTTTTAAAGATCACTATGACAAGTAATTTATTCTTTAAAATCAGTCTGTTTTCTTTTCCTCTACTTCTTTGGGGATATGGATTTGGTGATGCATCTCCCAGGCACAGGTACAAAGCATACTTTGAATGTTTCGCGAGCTATTAGTTTGATTTAAATCCACTTTCTCAAGTCAGGATTTAAGCAAAGTTTTCCTTGATGCTATTTGCTGTGAATTACTGCCCAGAAATAATCATGCTAAATCCAATTTCACACAGGCTGTGTGGCCTATGAAGTCTGTCACTGCGAAGCTTTTAAAACTTACTCTGTTTTCTCTCAGCGGAGGTGATTCTTTTCTTGTGCAGTTTGCAGAGAATGGCCTTCGTGTCTCAACAGATGCATAACCTCTTCAGTTCTCTCACTTGCACACATGACAGCTTCAATTGCTTATAGATGTAGGAAAGGGAGAGCAAAGTAAGTTCTGAAATACAACACTACTGTAGAGTCCTGTCTTTAATCTATGACTAGTTTGACTTCCTACTCTTTTTGTCTTTTTCTCTCCCACTCTTACATTACATTTAAGGGAGGGGGGGAGGAAATACAGTTCTACCTTTCAGTTACCCTGATAATTAAAGCTTGAACTAAGCAGAAGGTACAGTTTGGAAACTAAGATGGTATTTGAATCAGATCAAAATCTACCCTTATCTTTGCAGCCTTAGTGGGAAAAGACAAAGCTTGGAAACTTAATAGCAATAGGACTTATATACCATCCCGTACAGCAATCTCTGATCAGTTTACAATGTCAGCATATTGTCCCCAACAATCTGGGTCCTCATTTTACCAATCTCGGAAGGATGAAAGGCTGAGTCAACCTTGAGTCCATCAGGATTGAACTCCAGATCGTGGGCAGGGTTTGCCTGCAATACTACCTAATCTAATTTGTATGTATTAACTACAGTTAGAATTGTATTTGCACAGAATTGGAAAATTGAAATGATCTCGAGAGAAGAAAGTGTGATTAGAAAAATACTAGAATGTGTGAGAATTGATGCAATACTACATTCTAATCACTGAGCCATCAGGGCCCCTTAAGGGTGGCTCCAAGTAGCAAGATAACAGAAACAAACAGAGAAATAGCAACTATGAAAAGGAATGAATAAATATTTGCAAGCCAATCAAGTTATGATCCTGAATGTATATTTCAGGCTTGAAGTAGATATTAGTTTTAACTGCATTCTGACCCAACTCTGAAGATCCAGATAAGCCTTGGCAGATATTCTAATTGGAGTGGGGCTTTTCAGAAGCAGATGGATTCTGATCAGGCCATTTAAATTTTGGAGGTCACCTACACAGTGCAAACGGGTGTGGAACCTTTTTGGAACTGCTGACAGGGCTCCATATCCATTTGCACTATTCAGGGACCCTGAGGACACAGGTAAACCTCCAATGGGCTCAACAACTCTCAGAAACAGCGCTAACGACCAGATGATTGCAAGGAATATAAATCCTTCCATTCCCCGCCATTCAGAACTGACATCAATGGTGAGAAGCGAAACATCTTCCAAACAAAAGGGGAAAAAAAGTCCAGTTGCCTCTTGAAAAAGCACCTTTCGGACAACCGTGACCTAGATGATGGAGAATCTCCATAGATAATTTTGTTAAGATTCACCTTTAGATTAATTGATATTATTTGGTCCCATCCAGACTGTCAGGGTAATGATTTAAGAGCTGACCAGCTGCTATGATGACGTAATGCTGGGAATGAGTCAGCAAGGTTTTTGGGCTGATATCACTTTAAGAGCCTGTAGTAAAAAGAGGCCCTGTGGGCGTCTCTCTCTCTCTCTCTCTCTCTCTTTCTCTCTCTCTCTCTCTCTCTCTCTCTGTGCTTCCATGCTGTAATTGCTGATTGCTGTTTGTTTGAGGTCTGACTAAAGAACGTGTATGTATTTTTAAACTTCTTTGCAGGTAAAACCACTATTTAAAATACAAATATCTGTTTACTGTATTTGCTCCTGGGTTGTCTCACATAGTCACACTGTGCACACTCTGACTTACAACCACAATTGAGCCCAACATTTCTGTGGCTAAGTGAGACATTTGTTAAGTGAATTTGGCCCTATTTTATGACCTTTCTGGCCACAAGCTATTAAGTGAACTGCTGCAGTTGTTAAGTTAGTAATATGGTGGTTAAATGAAGCAGGCTTCCCTGTTGACTTTGCTTGTCAGAAGGTCACTGTGCACACTTTGACACAGACCCTGATAGCCTCTAGACTGATGATTCCAAACATCCCCAAATATTGGGTTTCCTCAGTAGGGAAATGTAGATGTGTTCTGAAATGTAGGCAAAGAGCAGGCCTAGCTGGGGGAGGCAGAATTAAGTGTGTCATCAGCTTAGAGTCATTACATTGCCAAAAATGTACCAGGTCCAACCCTTCTTGACTTATATTGACCATTATCTGGCACCAAATTAGTACTGAATTTTAGTTGACCAGATTCTTGGGTATAGTTTTAAGCAATCAATCTTTTGAATTGCAACTTAATATAGGGTACTGATCCTTTGCACCTGACAGCAATGCAAAATAAAATGTCAAAACCTCCAAAGTGTTTCTCTTTCTATGCCAAAGGAAGTGTGGTTTCTGTCTGGAAAGGGAAAAACAAGTGTGTGTTTTAAATAGAAAAAAAAAAGTATCAGGTGCTGAGGCTATTCCATTTTGAATAGAAAGTATTCAATCTGGTGCAGCATCAGACTGCCAAATTCCTTAGCTGTCCTGTTTTGGAACTACATTATACTTGGAAGATCTGGCTTGATTAAAAATAACCTGACATTTCAATACAAATCCTTCCAAAATTGCCCAGATTCCCTTAATCAAACATAACAAACCCAAACTGCAATTTCACTCTGAATTCAAAACAAGAGATCTGTATTTAACTCAACCTGCTTCTGTTTCAAAGGGCTGTCTGAACAATGGGAGATAGAAATGCCATGTCCTTCTTTCTCTCTAACCCTATTTTTAAACTTCCTCCTTGAATTCCCCCCCCCAAAAAAAGAGAATTACATTTGCAAATGTATAAAAATGACATCACAAAACCCCCACACTGTCCTAGCCCACAGGCTCAGTTTTAAAATCCCAACTGCTGATTCTGCGAGGAAGTTAAAAGGATGACAAAGTCAAGGCACTTTGACATAAAAGCGACAGGGATGACCATGGTAGTTGCTTCAAAACTAAGGTCCTTTAGTACCTTATCATAAATCAAAGATGTCATTGGCCATTGTGTCTTGTGGCTTTCCAGTTGTCACTGCCTCCATGGCATGATCCACTCTAGCTGAAAGGTCAAATAACCCTTGCACATTTTTTTTTACTTTACTAAGCTGAAATTGCTTATCTCTAAGGATGGGCAGAATAGCATTACCTGGTCCATTTTATAGGCCTTCCAAATTAAGGGGGAGGGGGGAAAGTTAAACTTCTGAAATCATTTTTATTTGCAGTACTACTCACACAGAACTTTTTATAATTGACTTAATCGATCACATGAATTATATCCAGTAAAAACATCCTGATGTTTACATATTGTGTGTATATATATCGCACACAACTCTGCATCTTGTATGTGCATTATAGATTGTATATGTTGGAAACTTGGCAACTGGCTCATATTTATGACGGGTTGCAGTGTCCCGGGGTCATTTGATCCCCTTTTTGCGACCTTCTGACAAGCAAAGTCATTGGGAAAGGCAGATTTTTATTTTTTTTTTACATTTATATACCGCCCCATTCCGAAGACTCGGGGTGGTTTACAGCTTATAAGCAATACTCTTACAT
>JANHFL010007177.1:29394-41760 GCA_032468155.1 Oxyrhabdium leporinum | reverse complement strand
AAGGAAGGAAGGGTAGTGGTAATGGGTCCACTATTACAAGACCTGAAGGACCATCCTGGAGAAAATATATGTATGTAGTCACTAAGACACTGACTTGATGGCACATAATCAATCAATCAATCAATTAATTAGAATCAATTGTTTAAAATAGTTTTTTTCAACAGAGTTAAAAACATAATCTTCCTTCCTTCCTTCCTTCCTTCCTTCCTTCCTTCCTTCCTTCCTTCCTTCCTTCCTTCCTTCCCTCTTTCTTTTACACCTTAGAATCTTCAAACCCATAAATCATAAAGTTTATTTTCGTCTTTTTTTAGCAAAAAGTCCATAAGAGGTTTCTAGTCACTGATAAATGTAGTTGCTGATCTTTCTCTAACCAAACAAGTTAAGTTTGCCATCTCTGCTAGTTTTGTCATCTTCATCAACCAATCCTCTGATGTGGTTATTTCAGTCTTTCCACTTTTGTGCATATGATAATCTTAGCTCTTTTCTAATTTACTGTTCCTTAATCAAAGCAAGAAAATTTCTCATTTCAGTTGAATTTTTATCTTTAAAATTTGAACTCAAATTTTCGGTTTTGTTACAAATCCACTAGGCATGATAAAATGGCCCTTCAAGGTATTCACATTTCCAACATAAATTTAAAGTGTCTTTATGCATTCTAGATATTTTTTCTGGAGTCATATACCAACATTATATCATTTTATAGACATTTCCTTTTAAGTTGTAATGTAACATATATTTCAATCCTTTTAACGATATATTTTCCCATGTTCCATCAAATTAACTCCCTGTTATGTCCAAATCCTTAGCCCATTTTATCTTAGTCTTTCAATTGTTGTTCTTCCATTTCAAATTTCAATAACATTTTATACATTTTATCATTTACCTGTTCATCATTTGTACAAAGTTTAGTTTCAGCTTCTATAGTCTGCTGCTCAGTTCCAAATGTCCTATTACCTACCATAAATGTTGCTCTTAACTATTCATTACAAAAACCATTGAAAACTAAATCCCTCTGCAGCCAATTGCTCTTTTGATATCATCTTATATTCTCCGTGTTCCTGTTCTAACAACTCTCAATAGGTTAACCATTTTTCTTTATCTACTATTTCTTTCCTAAAAATGCTTCTTGCATTGAGACCCAGAAAGTCATTTTGGGGCACAATCTGGGGTTATATCTGATCCACATTCTCAATATGACACTCCTAATGTAATGATTCTTAAAATATACATTAACTGTAACCTTATTGTACCATAGAAAGTCATGCCATTCAAATCTCTAATCTACTTGTCTATGGAGATTCTCAATCATTCAGGTCGTGGTTTTCCAAATATACTTTTTACAAAGGCAACTGGACTTTCCTCATTTCCATTAATTTTTCTATTCCTATTAGACCTAAGAAATTCACTGATCTATTGCCTCCTACATAGCTTATGTAACCCATGGCAGCAAAAGATAAGAGTTGTCCATCTTTGGTTCTTCACTAGTGCAGAGAAGCTGGGATTAAAAATCGGTCTTCATAATTCAATGTCCATAAATGTACATATGTATCTCGTGTGGCAAGTGGGTGGGGCACAAAACTTTAAAAGTGAATTAATTGATGAGAATCACAACAACTGTTGCCTTGTTTTGTCCAAACCCAGACAGCAAGGAGTTGAGATATTCCAATGCTGCCAGTAAAAAATCCTTTCCACCAAAATGTGTGTGTGTCAGATATAAGGGCAAAATCTAGGAAAATACTAGGAAGAAACTGATCTCATGGAAAGATCCAGTGAGGTTGCACTGTGATAGAGATTCTGATTTATTACACAAGTAAAGTTTTTATGAGTGAATGTTTTATAATAAACTCAAGAAGATGGGAGAGAGGTGAAGATAAAAGATAGGTGATTTCAGCTCAGATAAAAATGAAACAAGAATTAAAGAATTCTCCCCTCCCAAAGAAAATCATTTCACAACAAATGAAAATTTTACAACAGCAAAGAAATAAATATGTCTGGAAAAAGGAGTTCTATCCTTCCCCTCCAAAAAGATCATATCAAGGATAGGATGGGAAATTCTAATTCTCTGTGACTTAGCTGCCTTCATTTCAGCATTTTATGTAGCAAATAACCTCATCTTGTTAAGTATTTTGGGAAACAATATTACCAATTTTAGTACATTCTGTTCATTGGATAAAGACATGGGATTAGGAAAATGTGCCTAATGTGCAAAGTCTGCTAATCTTTGCTCACTGAAGTAGCAATATCTGTTGTACCTAACTGAGCATGCACATATGCAGTAAATTTCTTGAATAAGCAGCTGCCTTGAAATGAAAGGCAGTTATCTGCCTTTAAATTAAATTAAGCACCTGGTCATCATAGTCAACAATGAATTTCATGCAGGTGATTGGATAGTCTGGCAAAAGATGGATTCTCATTGCCAATTTCTTTCCATGTTGGCCTTGAAAGCAATGAAGGCTTTTGCTGTGAGAGCCATAGTGAAATGAACAGTACCATGGAAAGAGTTTTTCATTCTATTGTTAATCCCTTGCATTCTTCAGTGCCAGAACCAGAAAACAAATGTTTTACAGCTGGCAAGAAAAAAAAGGCTATTGGCTCCCTAAGCTGCTAGGAAAAGAAATTATCTATGGATTCATTCACAGGACTCCATCTAGGTGTTTATTATTGTAATCAGGGGTGGGCTGCTGCATGGACGCAGAGGTTCGGGTGAAATTCTTGCTCCGAGCTCTGTTTGGGCCTGCCCACCTGTCCTCGGCCTAAGCTATCACTAAATAACTCACCTTTCCATCACCCATGCTGGCCAGGTGAGTTCCGCCCCACCCTGTTGTACTCACCAGAACTGCTTTAATCTTCAGCTGCCTCCCTGTAGCTTCACATGAGCCCCAAAGTGGCACGTGCGAGCAAAGCGACTGTGCATGCAAATGCTCACGGGCGACCAGCGAACCTCTTGCCAAAGCAAGAGCAGCCTGCCTCTGATTGTAATGCATATCTAACATAGTTGCATATTTGTTAATTTTTTAAATAAGGAGTGGGAAGTCTTTTTCAGACAAGGAACTGTGATTTCTTAACTGGAGGTGATGTTATGATCACATTACTAAAAAAAACCTATGGAAAACTATGGGAATTTCTGTTCCCTGTTTTAGAGCAATTTGATGCTTAACCAACTATACTGCACTATCATGCATTTATATATAACCTTTGAATTTTACATATTTATGACAGTACAGTAATGTTCTGGGAATTCTGTGGTCACCCAACAAGAGAATTTATTTGAAGATATGTGTTCTAAGGAAACTCTTTTGTTTAAAACGCTCCCAAAGACTTTTTGGGTTCAAGAAGAGTATGAATATATGCTTTCTTAGTATGAATATATAAAGGACAAATATGTTTTAATCACTCAAAATCAAGTACAGGATCCACATTTTGATGAACATTTGAATCTCATTTACAGCTATAGTTCTCAAAAGTAGGGGCAGCTAAATAGCTTTGTAGGCCAGAGTTTCCCAACATTTCTGGCTTTGTGGATTGGTGGGGGGAGAGAGAAGAGGAGATGGTTCTACCAAGCGGCCAGTATGCACACATGCGCATATAATTCCTTTTGCTTGAGTGGTGTGCACACGTGACTACTGCTCATGCAAATGAAGTGAGCGCACTCACTGGCCATTTCCACTGCTTGGTTGCAGTCCCTTCCCAGTCCATTACTGGGCCACAGCCCACAGGTTGGGGACTCTTGTTGTAGGCAACTTGTGAAAAAAATGTGTTAGAGAAAAATAAATCTCCATGGAATTAAGAATTAAAAATTCAATTCAATAACCAGGATAATATCAACATAATACTGGAAGATGAATTCCAGGCTTGGATGGCATCTAACAAGTTAAAAACAAGGTGACACAGTGATTAGAATGCAGTATTGCAAACTAATTCTGCCAACTGCCAGCAGTTCAATCCTGATTGACTCAAGGTTGACTCAGCCTTCCATCCTTCCAATGTTGGTAAAATGAGGACCCAGATACTTGGTGGCAATATGTTGACTCTGTAAACCACTTAGAGAGTGCTGTAAAACACTTTGAAGCATTATATAAGTGTAAGCGCTATTATCTTCAGAATGACTTGCCTCTAGAAGTTGTGAATGCTCCAACATTGGAAGTTTTTAAGAATGGATTGGACAACCACATGTCTGAAGTGGTATAGGGTTTCCTTCTGAATAGAGGACTAGAAGACCTCCAAGGTCCCTTCCAATTCTGTTATTCTGCTATCTAATAAGCTACTGGGTATGGGTTATGGGAAAGTATGAGTAATAATGATGCCTATGATGTGACTAGATTAAAGTCAAGAGGACAGTGAGCTGTTGATATGACAGAGACAAAAAGAAAGTTTAATGCTTCAAAGCTATATATTATATACTATTGGTACATGGAATGTCAGACCTATGAACCAAGGCAAACCTGATGTTGTCAGAGAAGAAATGTCAGGACTGAACTGATTTGAACTGTAGTTTGCTATTTGATATCAGAGGAGTATCACATTGCCTACTGTGGACAAGAAATTCATAAAAGAAATTGAGTAGCTATGTCTGCTAATTTACGACAGTGTCAAAATAAGACCTTAGATACAACCAGGAAAATTCAAATCACTACTGTGATAATACAAGTTTATGCTCCAAGCAAGAATGTAGAAGTGGAAGTCTGACTAGCTGTAGAATGCCTACTCAGCACCAAGAAGGATGTCATTAAGGAAATTGGAATGCTAAAATTGGAAGTGAAAAAGTATCTACATTAATATATATCATGAGAAATAGACTAGAAGAAATAGAAATTAGATTACAGATAAGTCTTCAGTTAACAACTATTTGTTCAGTGACTATTTGAAGTTACCACATCAAACAAGTAGTGGTTCAGTCCTCAAAGTCCCACTCATCCAAACACTCCCACAGTCATGTGATTATGATCTGGTCACTTGGTAACTGCCTTGCATTTACAACAGTTGTTGTGCCTCCTAGTCACATGAGTGTGATTTGTGAACTTCCCTGCTGCCTTTCCTCAAGCAAAGTCAGTCAGGAAGCTGGCAGGGCAGATTGCAAATTGCTCAGATAAATCTCACCCATCCACCCACCCACGTTTCCCACTTTTCTGCATTTATGATGTGCATCTCCATCTACCTGTGCACTATCTTCACATATACACTTTTATGTATCATCTCCCACCTGTCAGCAGCCATTCCAAGTCCCACTGTGTTTGTGCTGTGCTTCTCAGTCACCCTTGTGCACCCTCCCCAGCCAATGACACACTCTTCCCTATCCTTCCCCCACCTGGCAGTAGCCACCCCAAGCCTTTACATGCTTGCACCATGCTTCCCTAGCTAGCCTCACATCCTCTTGCTCTTCCTATTCAGCAAGCAGTCACTTACCTGCCTGCTGGCCTAGTTGCAAGTCACCAGGGACTTGTAACTTCCTGTCAGCTTTCTCACTAATGATGGTTGTTGGAATTTGGCAGAAACTTGCAAATAGATGCTCAATTAATAACCCATAATCCTTGCTTAATGATGGCAATTGGAACTGCAGGGATTGTTGTCACTAACTGATGCAGTTACATGGATGCCACACTTTACCACTGCCTCACTTAGTGATGGAAATCATGCTAAGGTACCAAATACTGTTGTAATTTAAGGACTGCTTGTAGAAGAAACAGAAAGTGGAATTTACAATTGGTGGGAGAAAACTCAACATTCTCACATATACATTCTCAGATATACATTACATTGGCATTATTCTGA
The DNA here is from genome assembly GCA_032468155.1 of Oxyrhabdium leporinum. NCBI lineage: Eukaryota > Metazoa > Chordata > Lepidosauria > Squamata > Cyclocoridae > Oxyrhabdium > Oxyrhabdium leporinum. Next base: position 35,991 of record JANHFL010007177.1, on the reverse strand, counting down.
TAACTAGAAAGATATAAAGAATCACTTGGAAAATTGAAAAATGCAAAAACTGGTCAGTTGCTTTATATTAAAAAAGTAGAATTTTATCAACAGGTAATGCCAACCCAATGCAAGTAAGTGGAAAAGATGTTGAAGCATAACATACTTTATAGGCTTCAAAATTCATAGAAACAGTAACTGTAGTCATAAAATAAAGAAATGTCTGTTACTTTGAAAATAGACTATGACAGATTTGGACAAAATATTAAAGTGCAGAGACATCATGCTGAGAACAAAGGTATATATTGTCAAAACCATGCTTTTTCCAATTGTGAAAGCTGAGCCATCAGAAAGGCTGAATGAAGAAAATCACATGCCTTTGAATTGTGGTGCTGAAGAAAATTGTTGAAAATAAATTGGACTTGAGAAAGAACAAGTAGTTCAATGCTTGGAAAAGTAAAACCAGACACCTCACTGCAAGTATTAATAATAAAACTAAACCTTGGATAAATAATATTAAGGCAAAGTTCATTGGAGAGATATCTGGTGCTTGAAAAAGCTGGAGGAAATATTAAAACAGGGCAGGTGGGAACGACAAAAGAAGTCAATTTGGATAGATCCTACCACTGGTGATTGAAACATAATTACTCAAACAAAATGTACATTGGTTCACAAAGAGTCAGAAGCAGCTAAACAACTGAATGGCAACAACTACATATTCAGTAAGTGTAAGGATGAAATCCAAATGAAACTTACAGTTGTGCTACCACTTTTCTTCTGCAATAGTTTTTGACAGGATTTGGAAAGAGTTATAATATACTATGCTATGCTAAGCATCCACAATGATTGGCTGTTATATCTGAATGATGAGAGTTGTATTCCTACACATTTGAAAGGTATCACATTGGAGATATGTGATATGAAGATATGAAGACCACATTTTTTTGTCTTCTCAGAAATGAATTCCTCTGAATTCAGTGGAACTTATCCTTGGGAAATGTGGCTTGATCAGCTTTGTACTTAGACCCGGGGTCCCCAATTTTTCAGCCCATCAACCCTTTCATGAAGCTTCAAATTGCTTATTGACTACCAAACATTTATCATATGAAAGTAGTTTAATAAATACTATCAAGCATAAACCTCCAGAATACCAATAAACAATGAGGTAGGACATGGTGAGAAAAAAGGGGAACCCAGAGATAAAACAGGAAACATAGGAAGCAAATGCAGGGTCAGACATAAAGACTCAGATGCCTACAGTCTAATGCTCAAAATATATGAAACAAACTTGAAATCCTAGTACATGAGGGCAGATACAATATTATTGCCATTACCAAAACTTGGTGGGATGAAACTCATGACTGGAATGTACTGCTGGAAGGATATACATTGTTCAAAAGTAAGGTGTTCATCCCAAAGTGCATAGCTATGTCTATAGAGATTCCCAGTAATCCAGGTCAAGGTTGTCTCAAAAGTGCACTACTCATTTACACTACTCAGGTGATCCTGAGGACACAGATAAGCCTCCAAGTGGCCCTAATGGCTCTCTAAAAGAATGCAAATGATCAGCTGTCTGCAAAGAGTATAAATTCTTCCATTCCCCATCATCCAGTCAGAGCTGAAGAAGCTTCTTGGATCAGAAGTGAAATGAAATGTCTTCAAAAGAGAAAAAACAAGAAAATCCAGTTGCCTTTTGAAAAAGCACCTTTGGGGCAACCATGATCTGTATGACTGAAAATCTCCATAGACTTGTTCAAAAGAAACAGACCTAAAAAAGAGGAGCTGAAGTTGTATGATACTATATGTCTACACTACACCTCTACATTCTAGAATTTTTGGGGACAGTAACCATGTACAATCAGTGCTTTTGAATCAATTCAGGGTGTTTCTAAGATAATGAATAGAAGAGTGTAGTCTTAGATATTGCTGCAGTTATCCTTTCATATACAAACACAGCTGGGGCAAAGACATCAACTGGTTCTTTCAAATCACCATGACTAGCCAGGAATTTAGTCTTATGACCTTCACAAACCATTCCACTCACATTACTTGGGAAATGCTGCTCTGCTATTTGTGTCTCACTTTTTCTACAAAAAATTGTTCAGGCAAGTACTTTGGGAGGGAGAGAAGTAAATATATAGTCTTATATTTATTCACCATCTTGCTCCATCTTTCTTTTGGTGTATTCTTTCTTTAAACCTTTACATTTTTTATTCTTATTCTTCTTAATCTTTTAATCTATTTCTTTAACTTATGGTACACTTTCTACCATCTAGTTGCCTCAGACACTACATAAGTATCCTCCCCAATGTTTTAAAGCATCTTTCCCCTTTAAATGCAAAATGCTGCACAGCCATGTGTAATACAGACTGTTCTTTACTTTTCTTTCAATAGAAGAAAATATATTACCCACAGTTTTATTTTTACTGTTTTATGATAGTTTATTATATCATACTAAAAAATCAGTACTCATTTTTAAAAGGTTCCATAAGCAATACATAATATTGTTCACAGTACAGATTAATCTTGCCAATGAAATATATCAACAGACAAGTGTTGGTGATGGGCTTAATGGGCTTAATTAGTTGCCTTTTAAAATATTTTTAAAAATTGAAGTTGGACATTGAATTGCTCAGTATAACTTCTGTATAGGTTTCTTATGAAGTACTCCAGATGCTGCAATTTTGTCATCCTTGTTAAACACCATATGTTGAGAATATGCACACACATACACACACACACACATCAAATCCTGTTGGCATTCCATCTCAAATATTATTCAAATTTTACTTTATTTGAAACTTGAATTCAAGTACCTTGGCTAAGTCAAACTTTTGCTGATTGAAATTAAGTTTAAGTTGGAACTTGGATAATATGAGGCTTATCCTGCTTAGCTGCCTGACATACCTCTTCTTATTTGCCTCTCCAGTTTACCATCTCCAGTTTTCTGGCCAAAGATGCAAGAAATCTGCACTGAGACTTTTTGAATCAATAGATTGTTCCACTGGAAGACTTGACTGAGTTGAGGGCTTGGCATTTTACATTTTCCTTTGGTCTCACTGATGCTGGTATCTTTGGGTATTCCTCCTTGCTACTATCACCACCATTTTATTCACCTCCTCCACCTCCTATGCCTCCTACGCCTCCTACATTTCCTCCGCCTCCTCCTCCTCCTCCTTTTTTGTTGTCTGTCACCACTTGGTCCAAAGGGATGGTAGGGTAAAGAGGAGGAGAAGGAAGAGCAAGAGAATATAAGATGGTTGCCACTGCTATTAGTCTCCCATTGGACCCTAAGGGAAGAGCTTTATCTTGTTATTGCTGGTGAACTGGACTAAGCATGAAACAGAAATGACAGGGAAGTAACAATAATCATCATGGTGGAATGGAGGCTCAGCTGCCCTCTAGAAGTGATGAGTCCTGGAGCTAGAGGGCCTTTTGTTGGAATGTCAGTCTCTTAGAGTGCCAAATGAAGCAAGTACCTGAAGTTCAATTGTCTGTTTCCCTTTCTGCTCTGTAACTGCCCATTTTCAAGCTGCTTGCCAGCCTCAGAAAGGGCTTTTGAATTGGGCCATGCAGTCTCTTCTGAAGCAAAAGTACTATTTATTGGGGCTTTTTAAGTGCAAGGCAAGTGACCTTGGCATCACCTCAGCTTAGGGCACTTTATTCTTATCAAAGTGAGTTATCTTGAAGCTAACGCTGAATCTTTTCCTGCTATCTTATCGTATTTAACTTCTGAAAAAAGGAAAATGTCTCTTGCAAGGACAAAGTGACAAACTGTCTCAGCCCCCAGAAGTTTTCTATGACTTGAAAGGTTGAATGTGTAGATACACACCCTGTTTCCTTGGTGTGAGGCTGCAGAAAAAAAAATCTTATTTGAGAGCTTCAGGTTCTCCCACTACCTTCTTAGAATAAGCAGTGACTTCAGGAAAGGCAGAAGAGATGGTGCAAAAAAGGTTCTAAAAGTTTTAAAGGCCAAAAATCTCCAGTTGACTGAGTGAATGAAAAGAAGGAACTTTTGGTTCCTTCTGAAAAATGAAAATATTTTTTGTTCTTTTTTTACATTTTTTTATCCTGCCTTTATTATTTTTATAAATAACTCAAGGTGGTGAAAATATCTAATGCTCTCTCCTCCTATTTTCCCCACAACAACACTATGAGGTGAATTGGGCTGACAGAGTGTTGGGCCCCAAAGCAATCCATACAGTTTTTTATCCCTAAGGTAGGACTACAACTTTCAGATCAATGGCCATCATAGCATCTTGCAGACACAGGACACAAGTGACCAGGCCTTCCATCTGCTAATCTACCAGGAGCCATACATTCACAAGGACCTCCAAGTTGGACCTGGTCCTTTGAGGATAATGCAACTCAATCCAGAGACAATAGAGGGATGATGGAGGAAGTCCAATGTACAAAAACTAGCTCCATCTTACTCAGACTTGTTCTCTCCCATCCAAATCCTAACAGCATCTAGACAATGGGAAAAGATTTTAACAGCATCTTCAGTGGGATCTGGGATCATAATATACAATTACTGTATATTTCATCAGTGTACTACTGGTATTACACAGAAACCACTGGCCTGCTCTAGTGATATCTTTTGTGTGTCTGAGAGGAATATTATCTTCTTTTTTCTCTCTCTGTATATCCCATCTTCTTTTAATGATGCACATTTCATGAATTTAAATTGAACTATAGTGGCCACGTAATGAAATTATTGAATTGTGTAACATGTGCATATATAAAATATAAACAAATGAATAGTACTTTCACCAGAGATATCAAAAGCTAATTAAAACTGAATTTATGACCTGGGGTTCATCACACAGAATGGTCTCAAAAGTACTTTTTCAAGAGGCAACTGGACTTTCTTGTTTTTATTTGAAGACGTTTTGCTTCTCATCCAAGAAGCTTCTTCAGCTCTGGAGGATGACTGAAAGTATTTTGAGAGTAGCAATGGAGGCTGTAATATGCAAACAAACATGTGGGAGTAGGACATGTTCTCCATTTTTCTCCATTTCTCACACTGGAGAGACTTTGTTGGGATTTTTCCCCTTTAACTGTGTTTTGTCTACCTAGAGCTTAAGTTACAATCTTTGTGGCTTTATTTTAAAACTATAGCCATTTACCCTGTTGATTTTCCACACTTGCACTCAGACTATGCTCCAAAACTGTTACAAGCAGAGGGTGGGATATGGTAGATACAATCCTGAAGCTTCAGGTTGCTGTTGCTGCTCTATGGGCTTTGTTTTTGCTTTTTTTTTTTTAACTTTACCAGATACATAGCAGGGAAAGAAAGGAAGGAACTCTTGGTATGTGGAATTCACAACATTATAAAATGAAAGCTAATTGTGTAACCATAAGGGAAGAAACTGGGTGGGAAAAGAGCTGCAATTTATACTAGAGTTACTGTGTGGGCAAAAATAATTATTTTGGCTGTGTTGATCTCATCAGTTTGTGAGTATGGCTTCTTTTTAGAGATGCTGTCTGAGACCCAGAATGAAACCAGAACATAAGCCACCCTGGATTTTGTTTAAACCCATCACAGTAATATGGAGTGTCAGAGAACTAAACAAGACATCACAATCTTGTAGATAGAAGACAATGTTTGGAAGGAGGTCAGCTGTTTCAGCTTTATTTGTACACAAAACCAGAGTTGTATTTCTAGCAATGACACCTTTTTGAAGAGGCATGCCTATAAAAAGGATACTTCTATTCCCTTCTTGTTGTGAAAAGAGGAGAAATAGTCACTCTAGAAAAATATTTCCTTCTCCTCTAACTAGCTGCCTAGATTCTGTGACTTATTTTATTGTTCTGTAGGACTGAAGGAAGGGAAGTGCACCTTTCTTCTCCTAAATTGAGCTTTATCTCATTAATACAAGAAAAAATTAATGGAAAGGAGTTTCTAAAATTAAACTGGAAACTTGGACTCCTAGACTCAGCCTGGAGAAAATGAGTATTCCAAAGCATTAAACTTATTTTATCAAGCATTACACCTGACAAGCTCTCATAAATTTTACATAGATTTTAACTTATTTTAATATTATGCAGACCTAGCTTAAAATATTCTCATGAAATAACTAAAATGAAGGAGCTCAGCTATAAATTAGTTCTATCATCTATGCCACTCATGCATGCACACACACACACACACATACACACCACACACACAGACACACACACAGAGCAAATATATTCGCATATTACAGATGCAGAAAGACAGATTGTTAGATGTGACAAAAATGGGGTGAAATAAATTAAATAAGCTCTTATTATCCATCCAAAACTTGTATGCTTCTTTTTTGATGTAATTGATTTGTCCAGGAACTGTTTGTTTCTTCATACAGAGTGACCTATAAAGTACATAATGACATGATTTTACTTCCTTATAATAGACCAAACTGGTAGGTCTAGTTCAAGGATCTCACTAAGCTATCCAATTGGCACTAGTAACAGGCAGTGTGTACAAAAATATAGGCTTGTTCAATGTGAGCTCATGACCTGTACTTTTTGGAAATCTTTCCATTCTTCCTTCCCCTTCTTTCCCTTTCCTTCCTTCCTTCCTTCCTTCCTTCCTTCCTTCCTTCCTTCCTTCCTTCCTTCCTTCCTTCCTTCCTT
>JANHFL010007177.1:18015-29294 GCA_032468155.1 Oxyrhabdium leporinum | reverse complement strand
TCTTCTTCTTCTTCTTCTTCTTCTTCTTCTTCTTCCTCCTCCTCCTCCTCCTCCTCCTCCTCCTCCTCCTCCTCCTCTTCCCATCGTTATCATCATTGTAAAATCAGTATGGCCTATAAGGGTTGGAAGCAGAACCTGGTGCCTTAAATATGGTCAGAGCCTCCCTCCCTCCGTCCATCCTAACATTTGTTTACAGTGTCTTGTTTGGGAGAGGATTTTCCCCTGTCCTTTTGAAGACGTTGGGTAATTAACTTTAGGCTTTTTCTGTAAAGCTCTTACGCTCCTTGAAATCTAGTAGGTACCTTGTGTGCCAAGCCTGGCTGGTAAACCACATGTGAAGCAGCCTGCCACACAATTTCCAGTCCCAAGCAAAGGAAAACAGGAACATTTTGAACCCACAGAACTGTCCTGTCCTTGTGCCCGATTCCTCGAGTTTCAGCCTGCATGCTAACTTCTTGGTAGTATTAGATGCAGAAGCAGTAAAGTGGCCGTGAGAGATAATACTGGCCAGATGGCTGAACAGTTTTGAGCTAGTAAAGGACGGCGTTTTGAACTAAGCGTTCCTCGATGGAAAAAGAGGGCTATCTACCTGCACATCTTCACATTTTTCTGAGGTACCTGATATACTTGCGAGGGATTCCATAGCTACCTGCCTCCTTCTGCCTTCCTATTATGAAAATGCATGATTATTTAAACCAGATCTCCTGGAGACAGGCAAGGATCAATGTATTTGGCTCCCACTCGATATAAATTAGAACTTTATAGAAGGCAGTTCTGCGTGAATAATTTCATTCTAAATATTTTTTCACATTGTTTTCCCCCCCCCCCTGACAAATTGGTTTTTAAAACAAAAAAACGGGGACCTCTCTCTCTCTCTCTCTCTCTCTCTCTCTCTCTCTCTCTCTGCCTTGATGGATGAACATTTCCCAACCACACTTGATTAGAATGTTCTTTTCTCGAGTATTTACGAGAATTGCTCTCCTGGCTTGGTACTCAGTCTGTACTTCTCCTGTTTCTTCTCTCTTGCATGGGCCAGGAGCAATTTGCTCCCTTTGTGGAATCAAAGCACCTACGCCACGAAGGGAAAAGTTTTCCTGCGTCGCCGTGGCCTCACCTGCACGAGCGATAATTCAGGTGAAAAGGAAACCCTCTTCTGAACCAGACTGTCTCAACTCTGAATTGCTCCACCAGCAAGCTTGGAGCATTTAATGCCTCTGGCTATATTAGGGAAGATTCGTGCGTTTATGAATCCCCTGGTGAGAATGGAAAAAAGAACCTTTACGGAGTGAACATATGCATACTGCAAAAGGAAAGCAACGCCCGTATGCATTCCAGCGGGCGTGATTTATTTACTTTGATGTCTCCGTTCTCGGCAACGAGTTTGTCGCAGGCTGCGAGGGGTTAAGCCCGCCAAGAATCTTCTTTTTTTTTTCCTGCCTTCATTCTACCTCAATTTCCACTGCTCCCATCACCTTCCTCCCCCACCCCCTGATCTTAGGGAAAGGGGGGGGGAGAAAAACCCATCAAAATAACTATTTTATGTCTCCAAATATGCAGATCATTTTCTTTAATGAAAGATGCTTGACGTCTCCGATCCAATTAATATGCAAATGCAGGCGAGGATTTATTTGTGACATTCTGTCTGGGTGAGAGAAAACAAAAAAGGCCTGTTAACCAAAACACTAATTGCTGTGACTGATTGTCACATATCATCATTTTCATAGGGTCTCCTCCATCTCCAGCCCGCTGGAATCCATGATCCAGGGCTGGGAGACAAGTGAGGGGAGGCAGGGCAGCAACGTGGCTACCTTGGCACTGCATCTCCTGGCTTGGCCCTGGCGTTCTCCCGGGAAACGATGCCTCCCGCTCTGCACAGGAAGCTCCTTCCGCCCCGCCATTTTTCTGCTCCGATTGGCCAGCTGGATTCCTCCCATCAGCCAGCGAGTCTTCACTTCCTGCCCAAATTCGGTCCTGGCTCAGAGGCGGAAAGTGGCCTGCAACTGATTGATCATTCCTGGTGGGGGGACGTGCGTCCCACATGAGTCCGTCGGTTCAAATGACTCAACTACAGGAACCACCGATCGGGTCACTTGCGGATCACTCCGAGAGTGTTCGCGACGGCGGAAAAGGCGGCGGAAAATTTCGAGAAGGTGCAAATCCCGGGGTCCAGTTCCCCCTTGGTTGGACGGAACAAGGTACCAGGCAGGTTTAGATGGCCTCGCCTGTCTCCTCTGATGAAGAGGAGAAATTGCAGGCATTCTCTTCCCTGTTAAAACAAAAGACTTATTTTGACAAAGCTACCCCCCTGTGTTCTGAGAACAAGGGAAAGCAAAGCTTGCGTTCCAAAACACATCCAAGCCTTTACAGATAATTATTTCCTTCACCTAAACAAGAACTTCCATCGTGGATGGATGGAAAGAAGGACAGATGGCTTGTTTCTTTTTGAACAGGTGATGTTTGAACCTGAATCCCGAGACCCACGGAGTACCAAGCAGGTCTTTCATCACTGAGCAATATAGCCCACCACAATATTCTACACTTCTTCGCCCGAGAGCTTCCTTATCTCTTTACTCTCTGCGTCACTTGGCAACTTCTGGGGCAGACGCGAACCAGGATGGCTGTGGGGCTTGGCAAACACCCCCTCCCAGCTCTTTGAAGAACCGTGTGTTTCGAATTTAATCTTGATTTTTCTTGACTTCAGCAGATTAAAGTTGAAATAACCTACAAATTACTTAATGTGTTGTAAATCTTCTGAAATTAAGGTCTAATGGGGAACACATGTCGGGAGGCAGGAGACAGTCGGGAAGCTGGGTGTTCTCACAGGGAGGGAGGAGCGCCAGGGACCAGAGAAATCGGCAGCGAGTGGGAGAAGAGAAAGTTGGCTCTGCGGCCCCTCTTTTCCTGGGAAGAGGGTGGCAGGAAATGAAAAGTAACAGTCACAGATCTTGCCCTCCAAGTCAGCCAGGTATATATCTGCTTATCACCCGAGTTCCGATTTACAGTTCACGGCATGTATTCAAATGTCACGTGTTTCGTTTTCATCCGGATCCTTTCGGGTGGCGATCACGAAGTGCACCACAGAGGGGGCAGGCCCTGGGAGCCACGTGCGCCAATATTGGAAAAAGGTTGTGGTAGAACCAGATTTCCTTACGTTATTTTTCTCGGTCTGAAACGGTTGTGGGGGGGGGGGGTCTCCTGCTTGAGCAGAGGGCGGGATTGGAAGACACCCCCCCCCTCCCAAGGTTCCTTCCAAGTCTCTTATTCTGCGATTCCTCTTGCATCCAACGTTGGGAAAGACCCCCCCCCCCCCGATGTCGGGAAAGGTTGAGGGCAAAAGGAGAAAGGGGACGGCAGAGGGTGAGATAGTTAAGACGGTGTCATCGACGCAACGGGAGACAGTGGAGGACAGAAGAGCCTGGCGTGCTGTGGTTGATGGGATTGCAAAGCGTCGGGCACAACTTAAGGACTGAAAAAACAACAACAAACCAACCAGAACTGTCCACGGCGTCTGTGCTAGGATGCGCGCTATACGTTATCCAAGCAAAACACCATTTTACCAGACAGTTTGGGTTCCTTTATACATTTTATGGCGGGCTTGAAATTATTTGCAGATCTGCAAAGGTCAAAAAGCGCACTTGTGCTTTTGATGATCAGGAAAAAAAATGGTTAATAGAAAAAAGTAAGGTTTTTGGTAATCAGAAAGAGATAATTTTATAGTTATATTTGCTGAACAGGCAATTGGAAGTTTCTTTCTCCTTCCTTCCTTCCTTCCTTCCTTCCTTCCTTCCTTCCTTCCTTCCTTCCTTCCTTCCTTCCTTCCTTCTTCCCATCCATCCATCCGTCCATGGTTGGATGCAAAGGTATTTATAAGGAGAAAATGTTGCCATGATTGTATGAAATTGGTTTACGGAAAGAAAACTGCAGCCCTTATTAGTAATGATGGGTGAATAGAATTCAGATATTGGATTTGAACTATAAGGAGAAGGGGTAAAATTTGCAACTTTCCCACTTTTGTAGAAGGGGATATTTAAGTTGATGTAGCATGTCAGACAAGGTTTACCTGCTGAAATTGTATGTGTGCATGAGATATATATCTCATTATTTTGTTTGCTTGTTTTCTCTTGGCCACTACAAAATCTTGGGGATCCTAGGCTATTTCCTACTCCCTCCCCTATCACTCTGTCAATTGGAATTGAAAAAAACCTAGTTGCTATTTTTACAAAACAAGCTAGGCTCAAAGAAATAAAACTACTGTGGCTTAACTCTGGCCTCATTTCAGTCTATCGGGTTATACAAATCAAATTCCTAAGTATAACATAGGAGGTGAATTCCTTTCCCCAAACTCCACTGACTTCACCCTCTATATTACCTGTTGAGTTCACTGGTGGTGCAGGTTGTTTCTGGTGCTGTTGCTTTGGCTTCAGACATGAGGTCTCTCCTGATTCTGTCCTTGTGCTCTCTCCCTTTCTCCATCCCTGGGACTGAGAAACTGGAATACAAAATTCTCAAAGAGTCTGAGATTTATTTATCCAAACATGGAAAATTGTGGAATTGATACACACGCAAGTTTATGAAATGTGTGTTGTAATTTGCCTACCAAGGTGGAGTGTCTTTGTCAATGAACTTCCATATAGTTAGAATTCTTCTCGCTTACCCTGTGTCTGTAGATACTAAAAATCTGCATATTTTTACCCCTTTCGGCTTGTCATTAATGATCAGAGAAAGCTCTATGACATGTCATTATCTCCTCTTTTTTATTATTATTCTGCTACCCACAGACCTAAGATAATCAGGCATTTTTACCAGCATCCTCTAATTGCAGTCCTGTGGTTATTCAACAGTTCAAAACATTGCAACTATCAGAGGATCTTGAATGAGGTCTTATGCTAGAAGTGTGTTTATGGACGCATATCAAGATGTCCTCTCAGTACATGATTGCAACAGGGCATTAACATGCATAGTCTATCCAGAGGAAAGGGGAGGGGACCTTATTTTGAGGTACAATCCCTCAGTGGGCAGTAAATTACCCATAATATCTCCCACACTAGCAATTAGCCCTGTTTGCTGACTGCCTGAATTGTTTCACAGTAGTTCAGCACAGTTACCACCGTATTTAAATTAGCATAGTTCCAATGTATAAGCCTCCTGCCTTACAGGCAGTGGGTCCGCGATGCGATGAGATGTGATGCGATGCGATGTGATGCAAACTGGCCATAGCTTCATGAAACTTACCTGTCTGACCATGCTCCAACCATTTTTTTTGCCTTGTTTGATCCCTTCTGCCCCATGTTAATGAAAGTTTCTGATTATGCTTTCAGATGAAAGTTAATGGAATTAATGTTGAAAAAATGAGGAGGATTTGATTCGGTAAAAAAATAGTAATGCAATGTTCAGTTCCTTTGGAGGGATATTGGTAAATTCAATCAATTCAAATTTGATTGAAATGTAATGGGAAAGGGGATCATGCTCAACTTAGTTCTATGGGATGTTCAAGAATAATTCTCTTTTCCTTTCCCTTTCTTTCTTAACAGAAAGAAACAGGGTTGGAGGGGACCTTCTGGAGGTCTTCTAGTCCAACCCCCTGCTTAAGGATGCTCTTATTGCTGCTTTACATAGTTGTTAGCTGCAACTTCCCAAAAGTTTAGAGACTCTTTCTGGTGCTTATTAAGTGATTTAAAATGTTTGCATAAACACTAATCTAAACACTAATAATATTACTATGATATAACATGGAGTATAGGATTATGCCTATATTTTTTTAATATATCCTAATCTTAGCCAATTTCAGAAAAGAAACAGGTTCAGACATCAAGACTCCTCCAGAAAACAAAAAAAAACACCTCAAAAAACCTTTTGGGAGAAGACAACAGATCATATCGTTGCTAAGAAAACTGTCTGAAACAAGACCAGGTAACCATCAAGATTTCATCTGTATTTGAATGTATTTAAGAGTATAGATATTTGTGAGAGGTGTTACTTTCACCACATCAGAAAAAGAGGACATGCTAAACACTGATAAACTGAGATACCTTAGAGAGATTATATTCCTTCATCCCCATCACTTTAGGGCAGTATTTCCCAACTTCAACAACTTTAAGATGTGTGAACTTCATCTCCCAGAATGCTACCAAACAGTTGGCTAGAGGAATTCTGGGAGTTGAAGTCCACACATCGTAAAATTGCTGCACTTGAGAAACACTGCTTTAGGACATTACGTGTGATACTTGACCTATGTGGTAAATGAATCCCTGAAGCATCCTTTTGCTCTGTCAGAGAAAGGCAGATTCCACTCCCATCCCATCCCCAATTCTATCTTGAGGTACCACTGCTACTGATGGTGGGAAAGAAAAGCAAGCAATTATGCCTTTGCCAGTAGCAGCTGAGAACAGAGGTCCTAAAACAGATATAAAGGTAGCATAAAACAATATGGAAGATAAGCAAGATCACAGGAATTAGCACTTGGACTTGATATCCTTATGCCTGTTTGAGTTTCCCCTGTTGGTTGCATTTCTCAGCTATTTATTAATGTGTCCATTGATAAAACAGTACAATTTTTTTTGATGTGACTACTTGATGTATGAGTGAAATAAGATGCTTTTGTAGGATGTTTAACTCATACACATTAATCCTTGCACATTAATAATATATGGAGCAAAAAAAGATATTGAACATCAAAGTGCACATAAAGGATAAAACTGCAGCTTTAAGAAGTGGGATGGGGAATCTAAAGTTCCCAATCCCAGATCTATTCTAAAGGGATGCTCAGGATCATTCCATATCAAAATGAACTGGCCTGTGGTTTGAATTACACTCCTCTTTCTGTTCTTCCATTGGTCATCTTTTCCTGTTTCCTGTCTTCCTTTTGAAGAGCTTGCTTGTTCTTAAATGGATGATCAACATGGAACACTGCTTGCCCTCCCCTAAGCCCCCTGTCTCCTTGATTGCAATGCTAACATTAAAGTCAAGACTTATTTTAACTTACTTCATGCTTTCCTTTCTTATGCTTTGCAGTCCCATCTGAATCTCCCACAAGGAAGTCAGGCCTTTTTTTAAAAAAAAATATGTTTCATTTCATTTCATTTCTCTATGATATAATCAGACACTACTTAATTAGTGAATATGTGCTATTTATCCAGGAAATATGAATTTCCAAATACATTTTCTCTATGCTGATTGCAGATAATGCGAGGAAGCGTTCCCTCTGATTCATTAGCCTAGTAAAAGAGATGTTCAGAATTATTTGGTATAATTCTCAGCACTTAAGAAAGCATATATTTTCATAATACTTTAAATCCATTGCTTATGATAGTAACTCAGCCATATTATGACTAGCTTGCCATAGCAATGTCATCTTAAAATTGTGGGGCTGCCATTTTTTTTTTAATTGTAACTAGCCAAGGCGCCAACTGATTTAGTGTATTCATTTCTGCAAGTGATTACCATGTGATAATATGAATGCTGGCTCCTGTGTTTAGCAAATTGTAATGCCAGTTGTAATAGCAGGGAGGCATAATAGTTTAAGAGAAAGAAGGGTAGAAGACAGAGATGAAAAAAACATTGGTTTCTGCAATGATCATTTCAAATACTACCCTGAATGTCATCTAAACTCATATACTGGTTTCTTTTGCATGCTTCATTAGTACATGGTGATCTAATACCCAGCTGGAAACTCTAAGACGTAGCATGGTCACTAACTTAGGCAAATTTGAAAGAAAATGTAACTATTTCATTGGAGATGAATCATCAATGAGTATTAATGAAGAATGATTAGTTATTTGAAAAGACCATGTTTGGAGATTGCATTTTTGCTTTTAATGAGATATTCTGGGGAGAAATAGTAAAATATTTGTGTGCATGTGTGTCTGATTATAAGCTGTTCTGTAAAACAGGACTCAGTATCAAACAGATTTTTGGTGTATTTCATCATCTTAGTACTTCTGTTCATTTGAAATGACCTTTGCATAGCAATATAGATATTAGAATGTTCATGGGGTATGGTTTTAAAAAAAGTACAGAAGGCATTCATAATGGTACAATGAAAACTTTGCTTAATTTTTTTGACCACACCTTATGGGCATGCCTGGTAGAAATAAATAATTGAGGTTTTATCATACAGTCTTTCAACTGGTTGCTTCATGCTCACAACTGGGAGACCTCCTATGCAAACTGGTTATTGATTTGGCATGTATGCCTATTTCACTCATCAATGCTAATAAGTGGCAAATTGCCACAAAAGCCCCAAACTGGTGAAGTTTGAACCTATCAGTCCCAAATAATGTATTCTACTTTTTGAACATTTCATTTCTGCAATTGACTCTGAATGAAAATTTGAGAAAATGAAACATTTTTTAAAAAATGTATGTAACCCAGTATGAGGTAACAACCCTTAAGCTCTTTATAATAATCAGGTTTAAACATGCTCATAACTGCCTTGAATTGTGGCCAGAATCTTAACTTTGTTGATAAATGATCTTAAGGAAACACTGTTTGTGTATTCTCTTGCCAGATTTAATACTTCACACACAAGGTGCAGTTTGAAAAACTCAAAATCTGACAGCTGCTGTAATTGGGACCATTTAAAAAAAATAGAATGAGGTGACTATCATAGGACCAAATTAGATATGACAGGGAAAACCAGTTTTGGTTGTTCACATCTTTGTCCTAATCAGTTAAGTTGCAAGGCCTAAAGTGTCACTTGAGGGAAGGGAGCTGACCTCTGCAGTCCTTCTCTTGGCTTACCTGTCCTTATTGGTTTTGCACATTTGTTCATGCCAGGTTGAATTGGCTGGAACTGGCAGAGCATGGGAAAGTAAAGTAGGAGAGGAGTAGAGAAGAGTATGTGTACAAAGTGGAAAAGGATTGCTGGAGTGTAGAAGAAAGAATGACATGGCCATTGATATATATATTTGGGTAGGGAGGTAAAATAGGATGGAAAAGTAGACAGAAAGTAAAATATGGGAAATTTAGAAGGGGGTGAAAAGAGGGGAAACAGCAACAAAAAATTGGAAAAAGGTGACATGGAGAGGAAAGGGAGAGGAGGTAAAAGATGGGAAGTAAAGTGGGGAAAGAAAAAGAAAATACAGAGCAGAAGAGAGGGCTTAATTCACACCTGAACTCTGACCTCTCTATTTGCATTCACATGAACACACACAGATGAACTCAGACATGCAGAGAGGGCAAGACAATATATTAGTAAAATTGTAGGAATGAAATTTAGAAAAAAAGAAACGCAAGGCAGAAATTCTCCAAATGAATGACTGTTTCCCATGCTGGTTGGGGAATTTTGGGAGTTAATGTCCACACATCTTAAAAGTGCCAAGCTAGAAAAACACTGGCATACAATGCTCCTAAGAAACAAATCTTATCAGCTTCATTTCCAAGCTGTGAATTAAATACACAAGTAATGGCTCGAACCAAAGGTGAGCATTATTTTGGAGAGCACAACATGCAGAGCCAACTATTGGAGGTGTACAATCCTAGTCCTGCTCTAAAACCATTTACACAGAGAAACTTTGCTGTTGTTCCTTGAAAGTGCACGAAAGTGTGCTCTCCTTCTAGGAATTCCAAGAAGTTGCCCTTAGCCAGCATTCCTAGAGAGTGCGCTTTTGCAATCAGCACCCTTTTCTAGGTTAATTGTTTAGCATTTGTTGATTTCTTTGGGAAAAGCCCCATTTTCTCCCCTTATTTGATTTTTATTTATTTATTTGGAAAATTTATATTTCTGCTTACTCACTCATGGTGACTGATTAAAGAAATCTCAGGTTAAGCTCAAACTGGGAGGACTCTTCACCCAATTATAGTGTTGCATTTTAATATTTGTCTAGTCTAATTTGTTTCTTTGAACCTTTTGTCTTGATTACAGTGAGAAGAATATGTGATGGGGTGACTTGATGTCCTTCCCATACCTGTTTAAATGATTTTAGAGTACCAAAGCAAGTTAAGAGCCTTCTGGAGTTCCCAAGAAAGCTTTTCTCAGCAAGCCATTCAGTATCTGGACCAATGTGGCCAAACAAGTCTTCTGCACCCCCTGTCTTCCTCACCTCAAGTGGTGGAAATACTTAGAAGATGTCATCAGGTAAAGAATAAAAAATCTGGACCAAATGCAGAAAAAATGTTTTCTGAAGAAATTATGTCCCAATTTGTTTGATCTTGTCTGGATGTGGCACATTACTACGCAAATATGGCTGCTGTCAGCCTTGGTAGCCATATTTGTGGAAGGCCTCTGCCGCTACCACATTTTAGTGCCTGGGAAATTGGGAGCGGGGATATTCACATGTAGCAGGGGAGTGTAGACAGAACAACATTTTTCCCCCGAGAGTCAAGGACATATCAACTTGCACCTGGAAGAGGAGTGCCAGAAGGAAGGCATTCGTTTGATCTGGAAGTGAATTGGGCCATGTGATCATTGGGGGTGGTCGGGAGGTGGATCTTTGAATTTCTTTTGGGGAGGGAAAAACCTTGGGCTTCAGATTCAGGTTTTTCCCAGATGTGCCAACATGGTTTCTTTAATAAATTCTTATTTGGATAACTTGGTTTCGGAGACTTTGCTGGAACCCTGACAGCTGCTTTATTCTCTCCAGTTACAAGGAATTATATGAGAACTTTCCCTTCCTTGGTGTTCATGCTATTAATTCCCTTTTCTAATATGATTCTAGATCGTGAAAATATGGAAGCAATATTTCTTGAAATCCATAGTTAGAAGGGAAGTAGAAAGGGACAGAGTTCAAGATCTCCTTAAAATGAAAAGTTTCTTAGGGTTAGCATTGGTCACAAAATAATGCCTGTTATTTCTCTGATTTAAATCATAATCCTGGCAATCTGTGGAAAGTCTGAAGTTGACAAAGCTAATTTGCTCTAACAGCAACACCTCCCATATCATTGGAAGCGCAATTAAAACTAGGTTTGTCTCCATTATTTGCATATTAATGGCATGTGCTAAAATATGTAGAGATTTACAAAGGGATAAAATCTCCTCCAACCAAAATATATGGAATGCCTTCATGCCACTATGATGGGTCATAAACTATCAGTGAATCTGCTAGGAATGCTGAATTCACGGCATGGTTTTATATTGCAAATGGCATCTGTGGTTTTTAGGAAAATAAGAGGTAGCCTGCAAATTGTGTGGATATGGGAACAATGAACACACACACACACACACACACACACACGCACACACACACAATAAAGTCACTTTGGAGAAATGCATTATGTCCTGTCTTGTGTAAATTGAAATCAAGCTTTTGGCTCAGCCTTGGCGAATGGTTGGGGGGGAGGGA
>JANHFL010007176.1:0-14702 GCA_032468155.1 Oxyrhabdium leporinum | reverse complement strand
TTAAAACCCCGTTTAAGACCAATAAACAAATTTAAAAGAGCCGTTTAAAAGAATTAAAAAGAAAACCAATTAAAAAATTATATTATATGGGGGGTGGGGGGGGGAAACCAAAAAATACATGATGCTAGAAATAATACTTTATCGTTTTATGCTGGCTCAACAGCAGTAACAGCAGTGAGAGGGATCTAGGAATCCTCGTGGACAACCATTAGCAGAATCAAGATGACATGGAGAATTAGTACTGCTTTCTAAAACCTTAGTAAGACAACACTTGGAATACTATGTCCAGTTTTGGTTGCCACAGCATAAAAAAGCTGTTGAGACTCTGGAAAGAGTGCAGGGAAAAGCAACAAAGACGGTTGGGGCAGGGGTGGGGGTGGGGGTGGAGGCTAAATCGCATGAAGAAGGGTTGCAGGAACCGGGTATGTCTAGTTTAATGAAAAGAAGGCCTACGAGTGACATGGAAGCAGTCTTCCAATATCTAAGGAGTTGCCACAAAGAAGAGGGAGTCAAGCTATTCTCCAAAACACCAGAAGGCAGGATAAGAAGCAATGGATGGAAACTAATCAAGGAGAGAAACAACCTAAAAATAAGGAGAAATTTTCTGAGAGTTAGGAAAATCAATCAGTGCAACAGCTGTGTTACAACTCGGAAGTTGTAAGTGCTCCATCACTGGAGATTTTTAAGAAGAGACTAGACAACTATTTGTCTGAAATGGTGTCTCCAAGGTCCCTTCCAACTCTGTTATTCTGTTAGTCTATTTGTACATTTTAGAAAGAAAAACGGATGCCATATTCGCTTTTTGTACTAACTAAATCATCCTCACGACCAAACCACTGCGACTGCAGGGTCATCCAGACATCTGGTTTAGCAGGTTTTCCTCCAATTTGTGTGGAAGCAGAAATTAACGCTGGCATAACTTCTTCCGTGATGGCTGCTTTCTACTCTGCCTCAATAACAGGATCAGTTAGTGCAGCGGCCCCCAAACGTTTGGGCACCAGGGACCGGTTCCACGGAGAGGGGTTTTTCCGTGGACTGGAGGGGGCGGGTTTTGCCTGCTGCCTGCATCCCACGGATGGGGCTTCACCGGTTTATGTAGCCCATTTTTTGGCATGCCACGGACCAGGAGTTAGTGGACATCAGCATCTGGACAACTTTCATGAGGCTCAAGTTGAAGAAGGGGACTGACGGCAGGGGAAAGTCCCACCAATCTCTGAATGTGTGCTGGGGATGAGGGAGAAGGTAAGATCTGACACTTGGCTAGACACACACATGGCCGGCCATTTGCCAGAATCTGATCTCTGGTGTGAATGGGAGCTTTTCCTGCCCCCCCTGAAGCTGGGCATTATGCTACCTTCTCTACTCTTGCACTGCCTGGATGGCAATAAAAAGCTGCAGTAAAGGCTCCCTTTCTCTTTCTAAAGCTAACTCTTTCAGAGAGTTGCCAGGATGTGTGTGTGTGTGTGTGTGCTTCTGTTAAAGTTGATCAATAGGAATTGGGCAGATCTCAGCCCTTGTTGGGTTACCAGCCTCACATGTTCTGGCTGCAGCATCACAAACTGTACGTATAGAAACACTTGCATTAGGAGAAGGTGGAGAACACTACCATCACATCAATTTTTTTAAAAAAAGAAAAATGGAAGTTGACTAGCATCAGATGTGCTGAGGACGTGAGGGAAGTTGGCTCATTTTGAAGCGTCCTTACAGAACGGAAAGAAAGATGCCAGGCATGTTTGAGCCTCAGTTGGGAAGAAGTATAAGAAGAACAACTATAAAATTGTTTATATGGTTATAAGATTACAAAACCTATGCGGCAGGGCACAAAATGTAGATTTACTATAGCCAAAAGAAATACAAAATTCATTGGCAATCCAACCATGAGAAAAAATATATATTTTTGTGGAGACAAATAACTAATTATTCTGATTGGTTGCAATTCAATTTGCTGCTTGGAAAGCCAAACTCCTTATGTAAATCTACTGCTCAAAATCAAACTGCAAAATGAATTCCTTTAACTGATTTTGCACTGTGAATCAGTCCATCAATTGAACTGTACTATGGATTACACTGAAAGCTTTTCTTTCAAAGAAATGGATACTCTGCTCTTCCTTTTTATGACCCTTAATTAATACCTGAGAAACGCTTTAAGAAAGCACACTGGTAGAATTTAGGCGGCTCTCCTTTGCAAGAATGGAAGCAGAAAGAAAGAAATCTTTATATTTTTCTACTTGATAGTGCTATCAAAGTAAATTTGAGCTTTGAGCACCGGGAAAGCTGTCATTATCTGTGATGGAGTGTGGCCCAAATAACTTGTGATTTTTCATTATGTTTCTTTTACCATTTTATCCACCTGACCAAGATTACAGTTCATTGTCCTGATATTTTTTACTTGCTTCTTAGAGTTTGATTTACTCCTTGCACATAAATGGAGTCTTTTTTGAAATAGCTGTCCCCCTCTGAGTTTCCTGTTTCAATCATTATAATTGTTCAGAGTCCTTCTCTTATACTTGCAGACAGGAATAACTGGTATTTTATTTTTATCTGCTTGTAGAGACTGTGA
Organism: Oxyrhabdium leporinum; assembly: GCA_032468155.1. Taxonomy (NCBI): domain Eukaryota; kingdom Metazoa; phylum Chordata; class Lepidosauria; order Squamata; family Cyclocoridae; genus Oxyrhabdium; species Oxyrhabdium leporinum. Next base: position 12,142 of record JANHFL010007176.1, on the reverse strand, counting down.
AGTGTTCAGTTATCCATTAACCTTCCAATCATTTTCTTACAGCACCATCAAAAGTATTACAGAGAAAATTAATTTTTTCAGTCTTTTTTTTCAGAATGGGTCGAGAAGCAGCAGCAGATTACAATTTCCATTACAGAAGACACATTTCTCCGAATTTGAATCCACTTGATAGTATAAAGGATGCTTTTTCTATACAAATGCAGCTAAGAATTTAATCTTCTTTAACTGTTCTGAATAGTAGAAAGTAATTTGGCCCTGTTAAAATTGCCTCTTGGGCAGTAGACTGTCCATTTAAAATGTTTCTTAATAGCGATTCTAGGACTGAATGCTCTCGTGCAGGAACCATTAAACTACGCGGATTTTGAAGTACCAGTTTAAACTGAGCTGCCACTGAGCAACCAATTTCTTAGAGGGATACGTGGAGGGGAGAAGCTTCACTGAAAGCTTCATTCATGATTCCCAAACACAAAATAGGGGCTTTCTTAGTGGTGATCATTATCAGCATCTATCACAAGCTTTGGTGAGATGGAGCTGTTTCATGAGAAGATGTTGCTCTGCCTGAAGTTCCTTCAGAAAGATTGGAGCCTCAGGAATGGGGGGCGGGGGGAAATTGTCTTCAGGCCACACAGATACATATGGCATGAGAAACTTGGAAAGGTGACATGCGAGTAAAACTACTGAGTTGCATTCAGATACATTCAGATACATTACATTCAGATACATTCAGATAGAGGCAGAAGTACCTTTAAGGTCATCTAACCTGGCCTACACAGGTCAGGCATACATTTTCTTGGAGTCAGCAGTAGAGTAAACCAGCATAGTTACTGAATTGCTTTCTTCCCAAAACAGGTACCCTCTCTTCCACCTTATCCACAGAAATAACAAAGCCCTCTAACTAAAAAAAGAATTGAAACCAAGATACCGAGCATATAGAACACCAGAAAGAAAACAGAATAAGCTTGCCTGCATTGAAGCTTGTTCCAAAGAAACAGCACAAACATTAAAAGATGCCAGTAGTGTAATATCAAATATAAGCATCAGCTCACTGCAAGAATCACGACAAATAATGTACAACAGGGCTGCTTATAACTGAATACTTGGGATGCAAAATCAACAAAGAAAAAGAAAAAAGGCAAAAGAGTACATCACCAAATTGGAAGATCAGGTTGGAAAATCAGGTCAGCAAGCTAAGAAGAGATGAAAAAAAAGAAGCTAAAACTAAATAGACCAAAGAATACCTGATCAAGAAATATTACCTGGAAACAAGGAAAATTAAGGAAGCACTAGAAATAATAAAGCAGGAAATAACAGCTATAGCCAGGAAGGTCAGCAGAAATGAAGCTTGAATTGTACAGGCAGTACTGTACAATTGAACTGAATTGTACAGGCAGAATCTCCAATTTCATTCAAATTAGAAATATTTCTACCAATTCTTCCATGGAGATACTGTAGTGAACCAGTCAATACCTGACAAAGAAGAAGCCATGCGGTTCTATGGAATAACCCAAAGAAATACCACACAAATACAGGTTGGCTAAGAGTGGTGGATAAGAATAAAAATGAAGCTGAAATGAAAGAACTTGTGATAATCTAAGAAACAGTGGAGAAAGGGGCAAGAAAGATTGGCCAGTATCAGATGATGAACAGTATGGTTGTTTGTTGAAACCTCTGACTGGTGTACACCCACTCTTTGCCAAGCAGGTTAACAACAATGGGGTGCAACTGAAGATTGGTTAACATCTGATAAAACCTAATAATGAAAGATCCACAAAAGACACAACACCAGGCAACTACAGATCAATTACCTCCTTACCAAAAACTTTCAAATTGCTAACTGGTGTGGTAGATGATGCAGTCCAACAGCATCTAGTTGAAAGCAAGCTTTTTCCACCTGAGCAAGAAAGAAATTGCCCAAACAGCAGAGGAACAAAAGATCAACTCCTAATTGACAAGATGATTTAGGAAAACTGCAAGAGAAGGAAAACCAACTTAAATGCATCTTGAATTGATTACAAGAAGGCATTCGACTCCCTGCAACACTGGAAGCTTTCAAGAAGAGACTGGACTGCCATCTGTCAGAAGGCTACTAGAGGTGGGGGAGGCCCAAAACAGGCCTGGTTTTGGCCAGCAGAGTGCTTCTGGGGGCCGGGGAGGCCAAAAACAGGACACACAGAGGCCCTGGGAGACCTCTGCGTGCCCCATTTTTGGCTGGCAGAGTGCTACTGGGGGCTGGGGAGATGGCTGGTCCACCCCCCCCACTGCCACCGCTGCTTGCCTGCCCTTCCTTCTCCTGCTCGGCGCTTGGCAGTTCCGGGGCAGTGGCCGGTGAGGCCCCCTGCCCCCAAAGGAGGACGGCCGTCTCTGCTCCTGGCTGGCCGGTGGATCAGCGCCACTGAGCCTCTGCCTGGGGGCTCTCTTGCCAGATCCGCTCCGAGCAATGCCTGCCTGGTCCGATCCTGCTTGCCAGACGCGCCAAGCCCTTGCCCAAGCCTGTTTGGGTGTGTTTGGCACGTGCAGAGGAGGCTCTAGGGCAGCCAGCAAGATTCCAAAAGTGGATTGAGACCGCCGTGGTACAAATAGAATAGAATGGAATGGAGGTAGGAGATAATGGATTTATTTATTTAGCGTATGGCAAATACATGGACTTTTTTAATTTTTAATTTCTTTATAGATACAGCTCTCAATGAGGATTGATTAATAACTTTGCTTCAATCTACAATTTTAAGTAAAGATAATATTTTGTTACAAGCTGCCTAGAGTTGCCCCTAGGTGAGAGGGACAGCATATACATTTATAAATAAATAAATCTGCTTGATTCAAGAACCAATGTGTGAGCCAGAACATCTTTGTTCTTTCAATTGTGCATTTCTGAATTTTGTGACGTAACTCTTGGTTCAAAAATTGCACAAGAAAAAATACATTTAAGGAAAAGTTGTATACAAACATCTATTAAAAGAAATATAAGAATTTTCTTGTGGTTGCATTTAAAGTATTCTGTTGACTGATATGGAAATTGGATAGAACTGCACAAATTCAATGCGAATGCAGCTGACAGGAGATGCCAGTTTGTCCATATCCAAATAAAGTGTCCTTGGCTGATATGATTTAAAGCACCTTCAGCTTCTGCTAGAATCCTTAAGCAGAGGAAATGTGCTTGTTAGTCTTTGTGGGTGCCATGTGACCCAGCTGATTTTAAATGCTCCAGCAATGCTCTACGGCAGGGCTGTCAAACCTGCGGTCCGTGGGCTGAATGCGTCATGTGCTGGCCACACCCAGTTGAGTGACGGGGAAGAAAGTCGCGATACGTCACGTGACACAACACAAGTTTTGGCAGCCCTGCTCTATGGCATCCCTTCTGGCATTTGTTTATCCTTCCCTTTTGCCAAGAATGGCAAGACTGGTTGTCATTGTGCACATAGTTACATATGCTCAGTGACACAAACAGGCATAGCCTTTAGCAGCTTGGAACTGAAAGCATGGTCATCCGAGCATGTGCAAAAATGCTCCCTAGCAAAGCAGATTTTAACATGTATAACCATGATACACACTCATTTCAATAATGCAAGAACATTATGTTTAGCCATAGATAAAATAAGGTCTGTCTCACCCCCCAAAACAGTTTTCTCTCTATGACTTACAGCTTCAAGTGAAATGGGGAAGTTAGGGTCCTATATGTTTTTCACTTGAAGCTGTAAGTCATGGAGAGAAAACTGTTTTGGGGGGTGAGTAATCAGGGGGCCGGAATACTGTTTGAATGCACTATATGTTTAACTAGCAAGATGCACAATCACATGGGGGCTTTCTGCTTTAGAAAGGAGAGCCAGAGTTAATGGTAGGAAGAAAACAAAAGTTACAGCCTTAGTGAGGGACGATATTTTGGAAAACAATGCAGTGTTTAATGTTGCATTAGTGTGGAAGGTACAGCTGGATGCTCAAGCATTGAGAATCAATAAAAATACTTCAAATACAATGCTATTCATTTTATTGGCTATTACTGCAGAAGAACATCCAACATTAAACTGATTAATTCACATCTCACCCTTGGTTCCTCCAAGAGGGAGAAAGTCGTGCGATGGAAAGATGAGATGTCTGCCTTAGAAAGAAAGGAAAACAGGAGGCAATATCTGAGGCAGTTTAAATCTTGAGGAAAACATAGTCCTTTATAAATTGGAATTGCTCTGAACTGCTCTGCTGTTTCATCTTAAAATTATAGTATCACTGAATCTCACAGAATTATGCCATTTCCATACTACTCCCAGGCCTTCAAAAGCAGGTGAAAATGTTCTGCATTTGCTTTTACTTCTCCAGATTCAGAAATGTTGGGAAAAGGGAACCAAAATCACTTTCTCTCCCTGACAGGCAGCACAAATTTCCCCTCAGCCAAACTCTGCCCAAAGGGGAAAGAAAAGAAATAAAAATCCCAATATACAGTTGTTTGCAGGCTGCTCCTCCTCTGCTGCAGAGCAGAGGGACATCTTGACCCTTTCACCGCCTATGTTCTGGCTATTTACAGCCTGTAAAAGGGAGCAGGCCAGCGTTGGAAGCTCAGGCACCCGGAAGGCTCAAAACGAATCAAGAATCTTCCAGGAAGGAAAGGGAACAGCACTGTGGACTGCTCCACGCTGACTTCTACTAAACCTCTAGCTCTTGGAGCCTTTAACTGGATAGAACAGTGCATTGTAGAGCGACAATCTTTGAATCAAGGTGCCTCAAATGGCAAAATGCATCCAAACTCCCGGACCCAGGAATCCTGAAGAAATGAACTTTGGGGGAAGTTGTGGGCAGCTGCTGCAGTCGTATGATCTTCATTTTCAGTGTTCTATGACAGCTTCCCAACCACGCTTGCAAATCACCCAGCAGCAAGCACCTGCCTGCCTGCCTGCCTGCCTGCCTGCTGGGAAAGGAAGGCAAGGAGACAGAAAAGAGGGAAGGCAGGGAGGAAGCCCCATAACCTTCCCAGCCCACCCTGTGTGTGCCTTCCCCAATGATGCACCTCCCCAATCTATCTCAACTGTAGACCATAATGCAATGCCTATCATCTATAGCATTCCCATGCATACAACCTGAAGTATGGATCTGGGACATAGATGACACCTTTGTCATAATAAAAAAGGACCATCTAGAGAAGACACACAAAGCCATCAATGGAATCTTCAAAGGAATAAAACTCACAAGGGAAGACAAAAGCCACAACACACTACCCCTTTCTGGGTATCCTCATCAGCAGAGGCAGGGATGGCAAATTGGAAAGATAAGGTTGATAAAATGAAGACCCAGAGTGTTGGGGACAAGAGGCTGACATTGCAAACAGCTCAGAGAGTGCAGTAAAGCACTATGGAGTGGTATATACCTCTAAGTGCTATTGCTAGATACCTGTACAATTTTATTAAAAAGTGTTTGACCACTTAACCCAATGTAGCATAATGAACATAAGCTATATAAATATAGCATAGCGAACACTGCCCTACATCAAAAACGTCTCAGAAAGTATCCACAGACTATGGCAACCACATGGCATCACGGTAGCACCCAAACTAACGAAAGCCTTCCGAAACATCCGAAGTAACCAACAGGCCCAGAGGCAGTGGGCTGTGGTCTCTGTAAACCCTTCAGGGAAGACTGCAAAGCACTATGGAGCAATATGTAAGTGCCATTGCCCTGAGTCTCTCGGGAACAAAGTAGGCAACAAAATAGTGACATTTTTCCTTCAAATAATATGGATATCTAAAGGGCATTAAAATCTAGAATGACCTAACTGGGCTGCTGATCAAGTGCCACACCAGTAAAACACAGCGTACAGCGAGCACGTGTGTAAATGGGTCTGGGTCTGGGTGGGTCTTCCAATATTTTTACTACGTGTCAATAATTATAACTTTATTATAATCCTGAGGAAAATACATCACCAGTAGGGTATATTTCTATTTCATATGTATTGAAAATAACATGCATAATTGAAAATTCTTTTTTTTTCTGTTTTGTTGCTTTTTAGTAGAAGAATCTCAAGGAAAGTTTCTTCTGATGCTTAGCTGACAATCTGACCTAGTTATAATTAATGTGTTTCAAAGAGGGACACCACCATCTGAAAAGTCCCCCCCCCCAATGAATTTAGTACCACACATGTAGGATTGGATTATATTTTAATAATGTCGATTTATTATATGAACTGCCTGCTGCTGAGAACAAAACAAATATTTTCTGGACTATAAATTATTCAACTAAGTTTCCTGGTGCTTTGATGAGAACTTGGCCATTGCTTTGGAGACTGCTTCCTTTCTCCTGTGCAAGTTAGCACCAGAGGAAGTTATGCTGAGAGCTTCAGGCTAAAGTTTTATAGTGCTTGAGCAATTTAAATACTAAGAACAATGAGAAAGAAAAGAACAAGAAATAAGTTGCATAAGAGTTGAAGAAGGAACCCGTTCTGAAACAAAAGTCATCTTGTAAAAAGAACGGGAAGATTTATGATAGAAAATAAAAGTTAGCAGGGAGGTTTACAAATTGTTTGAAAGAGTGCGGGATCATGGCTGGATAGAACTGTGGGAAAATAGGAGAAGAGAAGCTACCTCCTGACAATACAAGCAGTAGGATGTGGGAAGAAATCATCATCATCCCCATCCCCAAGTGAGGCTAATCCTAATCCTAACCCTGACCTAGTTGTAGGGCTTCTGTGCTCTGAGAAAGAGGAGAGCTTTGCCAGAGGTTCAGCCATATTGAACAGGTCTCACCAGAGGAATCAGACAAAGAGTGTCTCTCCCATTAAAAAAGGGGTGAAATGTAAAGTACAGAAAGCCGTATCACTCAGTGGTCGCTAGATGTTGGGGTTCAACACGGAAGGAAAAAAACTCAACCAGTGGACCATCAAAATGGAAGATTACACTGGAAAATAAGTTAAAGTCAGATGCAAGCAAGCTAGAATAGATGAAAGTGAAGAAGCTGAAGAACAAGAAGACCAAAGAATACCTAATCAGGGAATCCCACTGAGAACAAGGAAGATCAAGGAAGCACTGGAAATGATAAAGCAGCAAATAACAGCAATAGCCACGGAGATCAGCAGCAGATACGAAACTTGAATTGCAGATGACAGGCAGAACCTTTGATTTCAATCCAATCAGAAACGTTTCTGCCAATCTATCGATGGAGAAACTGCAGTGAATCAGCCAGTACCTGGCAAGGAAATACCAGTTCTGGGGGAGGATATGACCCAAAGAAATATAACAAGGTGGATAAGAATGAAAAAGAAGCTGAAATGAAAGAATTAATAATAACAGCAGACATGGTAGCAGCCTCGGGTGCCAGGTTGTGAGTGGAGGACTGTTGTTTATAGCCTGTCGACCTATCGGTTCCACGAGGTGCTGCCAATTCTTGCGTGTTGTTTTCCAGAGGGAAATTGCAGGATACCCCTCTAGATTTCACTGTGAGGAGCAGGGTTGCAGTTAGACTGAATTAAGCCTCATAGTGGGATTGACTACCTGTGATCATGCCTCTTGTTTCTTAGCCCATGGATTGCTTAGTGACTGTTTTGTTTCTATTGTTTACAGCCTACCTTCCTGCAGGTAGCCTGTCTGATGCTCCTTCCTCCGATTTTTCCTCCCAACAATAACCCTAAAAGGTAGCTTGTGGAGAGGCAACAGGTGGCCCAAAGTCAGAGCTTTGGAGCTGGAAGGGGCCTTGTAGCTGGCTCTGCCTGGCATTATTCTCATTTTTAAGCCCGCAGCTGAAAGGGACCGGATGAGTTCGCTGGAGCTCCAGTCCCATTGCCAAATGACATCGCCCCTGCCCACCCCAATGATCTGAGCAGGGACTTGGGTCTTCTTTGGGTTGTGGGGACAGATGCTCATTCTTCTCAATCTATGGTGGGGTGGTCCCTTTGCAAAAGAGGAGTGGCGGAAGAGAGATGACAGGAAAAAGGAGGTCAGGGAGATGTACATGATGCAGGGAGAGAGAGGTGGAGAAACGCTTGGAGGGGAGACGGTGGGTTGCCTTGGTTCACTCTGCTAACCTGCTACTTAAGGGTTGTCCAGCATCTAAATGAAGGTTTCCCATAAATGCAATTGCCTCGCTAGAGTTGAGCTGCCTGTGGCAGGCTTCAGATTTGGGGGCAACTAGCTCAATTGTGGCTTGATGCCGCCTTCTCTCTGGATGCAGCATTGATAGATCAACAGCAGGCTATAAAGAAAGGCCCTTTGCTTGTAGCCTGGTGCTTGAGGCCACTGTCTACCCCCACCTGGTACCAAATCCAGTCTAAACATCTGGCTGATTGTGTGACCAACCCTAATAATAATTCCTCAGACACCCTTAAGTTGATTTGTACCAATCACTAGGACTATTAATTAAGATGAATGATGGCAGTGACTCTCTCAATTATCCCTAGCATGCAAAAGTGCGGATGGAGAATCTTCCGATGGGGCCTGGATGAGCCACCACATCGGGGAAGTGGAAGGGCAGGCGATCTTGTGCTCTGGATGCCTTTCAGCAACTGCATTTAAAGGATGTTGTGAACAGATCCAAGACTGACCCGGTTAAGCCCCATTTTCCTGGCCTGGTGGGATCCATTGTACTTGATCCCTATGAGCTGGTTGCCTATGTGCCTCACTCCTTTGTGAGCCATTGTGTCATCAGATCTGCCACTGATCTGCAGTGGGATTAGAGCAACATGGGTGAGAAGGCCAAGGAGAAAGATGGCCAGAAAAGGAGCTGGAGAAAGAAGGCGGCCAAATGTGGGGAAGCAACAGCAGGGATGAAGAAAGAGACCTCTGAGAGATCAGAAGAACAGGAGAAGGCCACAGGGAACGATCTAGGAAGAGGATCCACACAAGAGAACAAGCAGAAAGGAACAGTATATGCAACAGCTGACCAAATAACCAAATCATTTTGGGACTGTAGATCACAGTGTTCACCTTTCCAGGCTCATTAAATAGGATTAAGCTAAGGTACTTTTGTTTTTCCTTTGTTTGCGTTTACAACCAGTTCTTCCTTAAGAAACCTCAGATAATCCTGCATATGGCTTTCCCATTGTGTTTGCAAAGCTATTCTGTACAAAATAGGCGTAAAGCTCATTGTAGATCGATCAATGGGTAGAACAATGGGAAAGTGGAGGTCAGCCAGTAAAGATCATAGGACTATATTCTGGAAAAGGAGAAATATCAATTGATAGACAATGCCAGTTTGGTGGAAATATTCAGTATGATTAACCATCCTATACATCTTAATGAAATAAAAGTCCCTGCTTTTTTGGGTTATTTTTAACAAGGCTAGTGTTGCACCGTTTTATAATTTTTATCATATTAATCAACTGTAGATTGGTTAAAAATATTAAAAAGCCAGTGGAAAAATTGTCAGATCAGGAAAAGGAAAATGGTCATTTTCAAAGAAGAGATATTCCTGCTGGGAAATTGTGTGTAAGACAAGTACTGGAACCATCACACCAGTAAAGAAATCCTAGCGTGCGGCATTTGCAGCAGGCGTCATTCAAGAAAGCAGAGAAAACATGGTGAGCGGCAGTTTTGCCTGTGTGAAGCAGTCCATCCACGTAGAAGGGCTGCCTCCGGTACACAGTAAAGTACAGCAGGCAAACCAGAGAAAAAGAACTGAGCCTTAAGAGAGAGCTGAAGTGGCACATTTGGGGTGGGCAGAGTCTGAGCTCAGGGCATCCATTCCCAACCTCCCATGTGGTTGCCAGGCTCTACCAGCTGTAGGGCAACCTGACAATGCCGATAGCCCAAAGTTACTCTTTGAAAATGGCAGTTTGCCTATTTAAAATCTTATTTGCAGAAGGCTAAAGGAAAATGCCTAAGCAGCATACATGGGAAGCATTCATTCATTCATTCGGTTTGGCCACCCATCTCAAACAAACAACTAACAAGAACAAAAAATACAGCAACCTCCAACAAAAGTACAAAATATACTGTTGGCAGCTGAGATAACAACAAAATCACATATACAAATGCACTATGAAATAATGTACAAAAATCCACTTGCAAAAGACAACTGTATCTTTGGAGAAATATGCAATCAAATTAATGCATTAAATGAAATTAATGTTCCAATTATTGCAAGCCTGCTCTGGCAATGCAAAGCTTTACATAAAACAGATTCATCGGTAAAACATTATGTGCAAACTATCTGCTAACATAAATCTTGAAAAAAACTTTACAAACTAGTGTATTTTGTGACCTTTTAATGACAAGGATAGTACTGGATAACTACTCTCAGTGCTGAAATAGAATTTAGCCAATGTTAATGAAATTATTTCCAAATACTATTTCAGATAGATGCCTGTGTTTCTCAAATTCACGTACCCCAAGCATGTTCACATGGAGGGAGAAGGAGGGAGGGAGAGACAGAGATAGAGACACTCCAAAGCCTTTGGTCCATTTGTTTCTATTCTTCCTTTTCGTTTTGTTAAAAACAACAAAATGGATTAATGGCAGAATGCAAAATCCCAAGCACGAGCTCTAAAGGGCCTGTTCCCCCAGGTACAGTCTTTAAGGTGTACCGAGGGCACCTGCCTGAAATTGTCTTCCTGATCCAAGCAACGGGAGGGGCTGGGCTGGGCTCCCCGTCTCTCTTCACAGAACTTCTGTAGAGCAGCATTTGGCTTTGCTTTTAATAGCCAGATTTTATTAGGCACTAGACAGATTCACTAGACTTTTAATTTTGCATTTTTCTTAGTGTATGATGAAAATCAGGCAACCATTTTTACATGCTCTAAGTAATTTATTCGGCCATAAATCAGCTGCCCCTCCTCTTTGCTCCCTTAATAGGACATCAGTGTCCTATGATCTCTTTCTCTTTTCAAAGGAGGCCCGTTTTAGAAATGACGGAAGAAGCCAAGCAGTGCAAGAACTTTTGCTTAGGATGCCTTGAAGAAAAATAGTGACAGCTTAATAGACCTGAAAGAATGAACTACAAAACGAGAACAATCTACGGTGGGAACCGTAAATAAGTGATTATGAAATAACAAACCAGGATTCCCCAAGTGCCAATAACCTTCCAACATTCCATTAAAACCCATAAATCTGCCAATGGCTGAGCCTAAGTAAATTTCCTCCAGTGCATTAAAACTCTTTGTTTACCAGCCCAGTAATTAAATTACAATGTCTTTTTAGTTCAAATAGACAGGGCCACTCTGTTTCCACAGCACACAGAATTAAGCAGGGACATTTCATTCCTGCCAATCTCTTGACACCAAGGGACGTTGCCTTCCCCCTCCATACTTGCCCGGTTGGGTGGGGAGGGGGGCAGGCAGTGGGCTGTCATGGCGGGGGCAGCAGCATTGTGCCCTTCACTGGGGGAGAGGCCTCCAGGTGCCGAGGGGATTAAAGTCATTTGTGCCTGGCTTCTCCCGGGAGGAGAGGAAGAAAGAAATGTATACTAGATCTAATTTGGGTCAGTTACCGGGCCCAGAGATGTACTCCTTCCGAGCTTTCAGACTCACGTTGGAGACCATCTTCAGGCCTTCATTCGTGGAAGTCACTGGGGTACCAGAAGCTCCTCTGTAGATCATCTGCAGGAACAAAAGGGTAGCCTGACCAGCTAAGCCGAGGCTCAACCCTCATACATTCACCTCTTGGGCTTATGCTTGCTTGCTTGCTTTCAATATTGATAGGCCTCCTACGCCGATCTTTCAAACTGATTTAAAATCTAACATATTAAAACCAGCAATATCAAAATGCTGACCTAAAATGGTGCTTTAAGTCCTCTACTCCACTACAGGTAGTCCTCACCTTACAACCACAACTGAGCCCAACATTTCTGTTGCTAAGTGAGACATTTGTTAAGTGAGTTTTGCCGCATTTTATGACCTTTCTTGCCACAGTTGTCAAGCGAATTAGTAGTTGTTAAGTTAGTGACACGGCTGTTGAGTGAATCTGGCTTCCCTATCGACTTTGCTTGCAAAAGATGATCACATGACCACTGGCCACTGCAACCGTCATAAATATGAATCACTTGCCAAGAGTCTGAACTTTGATCACGTGGACATGGGAATGCTGCAACAATCATGTGAAAAATGGTCATGGGTTACTTTTTTTTTTTTTTTTAAAATAAGTTTTATTTTTATTTCTATCCAAAATCTTCCATTACACGGTGTGTCGTCTGGGTACAAAAGTTTACAAAAATAATTAGAGATACAAATCTATTATCA
>JANHFL010007175.1:42803-59498 GCA_032468155.1 Oxyrhabdium leporinum | reverse complement strand
AGTTATGAGTGGGATTTGACGGTTCACTGAACTGCACAGAATCTTCGCTACAGGTTCACCGAAACCCATGCGAAACCCATAGCAGCCCACCCCGATCATATCCCCGGCAATGAATTATATAATTCAAGTTTGCATTGTGTGATAAACTGCGGGTAGTCCTCAATTTATGATAACAATTAAGTCCAACATTTCCATTGCTAAGCAAGGCAATGTTAAGTGACCTGTGCCTAATTTTATAACCTTTTTTTGTTGTTATTAAGAAAATCACTACAGTTGTTAAATGCAGTCATTAAGTGAATCTGGCTTCCCCCATTGACTTTGTTTGTCAGAAGCTTCCTAGGAAGGTCGCAAATGACAATCCCAGGACAATACATTGCCAAGCATCCAAAGTTTGATCATGTGACTGCAGGGATACTGCAACAGTCATAAGTATGAGAACTGGTCATAAGTTATTTTTTCAGTGCTGTTGTAGCTGTGAATAGTTATTAAATGAATGGTTTTAAGTGACTACCTATACTTTTATTAGTCCTGAGTCTCCCCACATTTAGATATAACAAATTATCAGTTTGGAGTTTTATTTATTCAGGAACATATCATTGAAAATATCTTTCTAAAGTTGTTTCAAGTGCAATTTTTCCTCCTTCCCTATACAGGCACTAGGAAGAGAAAATTATAGCAAACCAGTTGTAAGTACTAATTTTTCCCTTTGCTTAGCAAATTTTGCCTATTTATGACCAGGTGTAATATTAAATACCCCTTTGGATTAAATTGTTATCTCATTTCAGCCTCCCAAACCAGATGATCTTTGTGTTGTTTGTTTTACAAGTGGCACAACAGGTGGGTAATTGAAGGAATGTTAGGCCATATGTCTTGTTTATTTAAACAATGTTTGACCTAGGCATAATAATGTGCTTATTGATTGAACAAAAATGCTTCCAATATAGCTATAGTGAGACTGAGATTCAAAGTGCAAAAATGAATATTGTCTCTGCACATAGCCCCAGTCAGATGTACCAAGTCTTTCGCCATAATTGTATGTTGATTACTGGAATTCAGAAAAGATGCAGGTCTTTTAAAGGTTTCTTAACAGAAGTATTGTGTGTACTTGTAATCTGCTGTTCAGTTTTGTCCTTTCAATCTGGATCAGCCTTAATAGCTGTTGGTGCTATTTATTTAGAAGATTTTGAAAGGCTATCACATTCTGTACCTTTGAAAGATATTACGTAATTGCTGGATGGTTGGATTGTTCTTCAGGCTTTGATCCTTTGAACAGCAAATTGTCGTGGTTCAAGAAGATAAAAATTAATCCTTTCAAAAATATGAAAAAAAGAAATAAAAAATCTGAGTAGGATCAATTATCCCCTAATAAAAAAGAGCTACTGAATCTTGTGAAAGTTCAGATCAAGAATTTGCTTTAAAATATAATTTGTAAATGACTTAAAGGGCACAGTGCTTTGACAAGAATGAGACTAAAGTGAATGCCTATTTCAGTAGAGGGGAGCTATTTAGAAGGTGCTGAAAAGTGAGTTCCTAATCTCCTATATTATTGGTACTAATAGCAGGAGCTGCTAATAATTTTATTTTGCTAGCTATGATTTCTAATTTTCGCAAAAGGTCTTCAATATAGCTTATGAGTCATGGTGTCTCAGTGGTTAGAATGCAGTACTGCCGGCTACTTCTGCTGACTACAGGCTGCCAGCAATTTGGCAGTTTGATTTTCACTGGCTCAAGGTTAACTCAGCCTTCCATCCTTCTGAAGTCAGTAAACTGAAGACGTAGATTGTTGGGGGTGATATGCTGTAAACCCCTTAGAGAAGGCTGTAAAGCATGGTGAAGCAATGTGCTATTGCTATTGCTATTGATGCAGACATGAGAGTTAGCACTTATTTTGCATTTTTTAAAAAGTCATTTTATTATGATTTTACTATTAGAATCATGCAATATATTATAGAATTTAGAAGTCCTGATTAATTTACCTGCTGTCACAATTTTAAAAAGTATGTTAAAGCCTGTTGGAGAAAATACAATAATATGATCTTAATTCCAAGTGTGTTCTAATCCAGATTGCAGATGTTGCACCCAATTCTCATCAATCTACCCCAAACAGCTGCTATTCTTTTGTAATACTTTAAAACTTCAAGAACAAGAAATAGTGGGAAAGGGATGATGGGCACTAATGATAATAATAATTAATCATGTAGAGAATAGTGGGTGCTTCAGAGTAAAATTTGGCAACATTTGAAAAAGCACAACCAATATGCTTTTAATCTAGTTTGAGTTTAGTCCTCTAGTTTCTGAGAGCCAAGAATTTATTTGTTCCAAATATATTTTTAGGTAACCCTAAAGGAGCTTTGCTAACACATGGAAATATTGTTTCAAATAGTGCTGCCTTCCTGAAGATCGCAGAAGTAAGTTGTAACATGTTTATAACTGTTGTTAGTTCATGAATTTTAGAAGGGCAACTTTTGTTGTCATTTTAGAACAACTGAAGTAGCCAGCACTATGATCCCAACTATTGATGTTTCTTTTTTCCCCTAGAAAAATGCTTATTATGAGACATCAGATGTAGCCATATCATACCTTCCTCTAGCTCATATGTTTGAAAGAGTATTGCAGGTAAATGACTTTCTAAGTTGTATTTTCTAAGTTGTGTTTTTCCACAAATCAAAGCTCTGCGGATTTTTACAGTATGTGCACTGCTTATCTAGCACACAGAAATTGCAGAATTTCAACTGCATTGTTGTGACTCTCATATTGACTCCATTACATTTTTGGACCATTCCTTGCAAAACCACTGTATATCATGCTTTTTCATGATTTTCAAAAACTCTTATGAAGGTTAATTTAGGAAATACATGTTATTTAAAACTTAGACTAAGAATAACTTTATTGTCACTTTAAATATATGCTAATCAGCATACATTAAAATTAAATTTCACTGCATACTGCTTTCAAAAGGTCACCACCTCTACTATATGACTGACTGACTGACTGAATAAAATAAATAAATAAATAAATAAACATTACCCACATACCCACATATATTATACAACACAGAGAAACAACACAGTCTAGTTCGGATGTATACATGTACATGGCGAGAAAAACAAATCTTGTGAGTTTATCAGATGGATGGCATTGGGAAAAAGCTCCCACAGAATTGGGTAGTCCTGCTAGAAATACTTTGAAACCTCCTCCATTTCAATTTATGATTTGCCCTTAATACCAAACACATGAAGGTCTTATGTAGATTAGGTCCCTTAGTTAGAAGAAGGGCAAAACCAGCTCTTCTCAAATGTATGGGAATGATTGAACTGTTAGTCATATCTTTAATCTATATGATCTGAAAGTGGTTTCCTAATAATACTCTTTGTTGTGATTATAATCAGTAGTCTCATTTTCTATCTAATCGTATCATCTCTATCTAATTTGATTTCTGGATATCAGCTAACTCTTGCCAAATGGGAATGCATAGGTTTGCAGAAGGTTGAACTCAATTCTCTCATTGCCTTTTAGTCTACAATATACAGCTTTGGAGGAAAAGTGGGATTCTTCCAAGGTGATATTAAACTTCTTGTAGATGACATGAAAGCACTGAAGCCAACATTATTTCCAGTAGTGCCCCGGCTGCTGAATAGGATCTATGACAAGGTAAAACTAATGTTCTGATGCGAAGCCATCTTCCCTTAAGTAGCTACAGTTGCTAACAAATATAGTTTATATTCCATGATAACCATGTATTGACAGAAATAGAAAAATATTAGAAGAGAACGTATGTAGCTCAGGTCTTAGCTATGGAGTACTTGGTGGTCTCTGATCTTGGTTGTTTGCTTACAGATATTTTTTATTGGACTAGGTAATATTATCAATGTTTGTGAGTGTGAGCCAATATTGGTGCAGGTGATTTTCTCCTTGCTAGTTCTTTGGTTAGGATATTATTTTTTGATTGATTGATCGCCTGGTGTTAATTTCTGCTCATCTGGGGGTTGATTGCTGGAAAGAATGTGCTCATCAACCTTTGCCTCTGTACCTACTTTCAGTTTGATGGACAAATACCCTAACAAATCAGAGGAATATCCATGGGATCACCAGTCTCAAGATTTATAGCATAGATTTATAGCAGCTTCTAGAAACCATAGCACTCCCATGCATACAACCAAAAATATTATTTTGATATATAGAAATATTCATCATAATAAAAGGAACAACTAGAGAATATACATGAAACATGTATAGCAGTCAGAAGACGCAATGAAAACTCTTTCATCTCATAATACATTGCCAGACTCAGCCATAATTTCAATTGGGAATCTGTGAGCATCCCAGACTAAACTAGACTAACTAAATTCAAAAATGTTAGGGAATGCCTGGAAGCTTGCTATTGGACAAATTATCCATTAGACATATAGTGATAAATTGCATTTACACATCATTTGAAGAGACAGTAAAAAACTAAGAAGAAAACAGAAACAACAGAACAAATCCTCTCCAGCAACCAATGCCCAGATACAGTAAATCAGATAAGCAGGGATAAACACCAGAAAAACAATCAAGCAGAAAACAATGAACTAGGAACTATCAATGAGAAAGCCACATTACATCAACACTGGCTGGCAAGTGACTTTGTACAAACAAGGAGCAAACTTGCATTGATGATGTTACTTAGGTAATGAGACATCTACAAACACACAACCAAGCTCAGACAGCACCAATGATTCCACAATTAAGGGGTTCTTGGGGAATGGTTTGAAAAAGGAAGAATTATAAGATTCATTGCTTAATTGAGTTCATACCACAAATTAGCTATATTTTACTGATGATTTGTTAAATAAATCGCAACTAGTTTGATTTAAATAATATATAATAATTATTTGCAAACTAGTGGTTGGATTTGTAAATACAGTAAATCAAACAAACTTTAGGATATTCATTCAAATAACACTGGATGTATTGTAGTCAGATTCAGGTTTTCTCTAATCACTTTTAATTGACCACTTGAAACAACAAGAAAGTTTTAGATGAATGACAAATTCAACAACTCTGGTTTTGTCAGTCAGCTGTATCAACATTGCCTTCCAATTAGAAAAATAATTGGTTGTAGGGAAGCACTGATATCAATGCATACCATAAAGTAGGAATTTATTTTTGTGAAAATCAAGTAGGCTTTCTCATTATGTGAACTAATCTTTTTCAGATTCAAGCTGGTACCCAAACAAGATTTAAGCGACTGTTGCTAAATGTTGCTATAAACAGAAAACTTGCTGAAGTGAAACAGGGCATTATCCGAAACAATAGCATATGGGACAAACTAGTATTAAGCAAAGTTCAGGTATATGTTCCTCTTTACATTTTATTTAATTATTTGTTATTAAATTGATACGTTGCCCATCTCTCCAGAGACAACTCCAGGTGGCTTACAGTCACTCAATTAAAATTCAATATAAAATATTAAAGCAATAAATAGGGATATTAAATTAAAATTTAAAATTCAGTTAAAATAAAATTGTCCAGGATGGAGAAGGAAGAAGCAAAGTGTGCATTGGGAGGAGGTGACGTGTGATCTGATCTACTTTTGTCAAGGTTAATACATACAAAGCATGATATATAAAACTTATGCTATTATTTCTTTTGAAGATGCTTGACATCCTGATTCTTTTTTATTGCTTGATAGAACATCACAGGTGGAAAGCTGAAATTAATAATAACTGGTGCTGCTCCAATATCTCCATCTGTCCTAACGTTCTTCAGAGGAGTCTTTGGCTGTCATGTAAGTGTAGAATTCTGAAGGGATTGCTTGGCTTTCCAGTTCTGTTAATGCTGATCTCTGGCTAAGAGGTGCACAAGGCAATAAGCAATGACTGACCCGAAATTATGGTGGTGATCAGGACTATTCAAGTTTATATGCTTCTGTTTTAATGGAACTGTCACAGAACTGGCACTGTAAAAAATTGTGAATTTATAACATTGTGGACTGAGTTTCATTGAGCAACTGCATTGTTAAATTATTGTTTTTTTTAAACAGGCCTATCAACCAAAGCTCTGACAACAGTGGGATCACTAGTATTGTTGAAAAGCTAATATTGTGCTCAATGAAAAGCCATCAATTTCTTGGCTTTTCTCTCTAAAAATAAGTGGGCAGTAGGCACAAGCCAGTTGGTTCTCCCCTTTCCCATATCTCCAAAATGGTGATGAAAGGTTGTAGTTTGATGAAGATTTACATTTTTTTAACCTAAGATCATTTTCTTACTTCTGCTTCTACTGTCATGGAAGTACTGTTATATTTGTTTCATTGATTAGGTTTGTATGGCCAACATACATACAATAAATTGAAAGCAAACTGTCATCAATGCCACAAAAATTAAAATACACAGCAGCAGACAAAAGATAACACTATTAGTGGTTGTTAACACAACCAGAATACGGGACCCTTTATTTTGACAGTATATGGTTAGATTGTAATTTATGCTAGAGATTTAATATTAAAACAATCTTGTCATGATCTATGTTAAAAACACAGAATTGCAGGTGAATCTCAAGAACTATATAAATCAAACTTTTCTCTTCCTAATCAGGTTGCAGAGGCATATGGCCAAACAGAATGCTCAGCTGGCTGCACAGTCACAATGATTGGAGAGTGTAAAGCAGGTGGGTTTCTTAAATTTTTATGTTAGCACCTTTTAGAACTGAGGAAATTATTTTGGAAATATATGAGTTATGGTGGTTTTCAAATGAGGGTCAGAAGATAATATTAAAGTATGCTTCTAGTTTAAGTGTATGTAGGATTTTCCATTGGAAACTGCAGCTTTTAATTCTTTAATCCTATCCTAATAAATTTTATAAAATTTATACAAAAAACACCAGTCACATAGATTGTCACACTCTGTTTTGGATTGTGTTCTTTAGGTCATGTTGGACCTCCTCTACCCTGCAACATCATAAAACTTGAAGATGTTCCAGAAATGAATTATTTTGCATCAGATAATGAAGGGGAAGTAAGCATATTTTTTCTAATATAACCTTATCTGAATTTATCTTTTTGAACCAAAAACAATTGAACAGTAACACTGTGTGCATTTCATAGGTGTGTATTAAAGGGCCAAATGTATTCAAAGGTTATCTGAAAGACCCTGAGAAAACAGCAGAAGCAATTGATAATGATGGATGGCTTCATACTGGAGATATTGGAAAATGGATGCCGGTAAGCAATTAATAATGGAATGTTTTGGTTTCTATGTTGTACTGTTAATAATTGTAGCAAGTAAGTTATAGAAAATATATCTTAAACTGTTTTCAGGTACTTAAAAGTATTCCTTTGCAAAGAGAATTACTATAATACTTGGAATATTTAAGATAAAATGAGACAATACCAAAGGTAGCTTAGTCTTCATATTTCCTCCTGTTTGTACAATAATATGGATGACCTTAAATAGGAGCAACATTTGATGTAATGAAATATGAATATGCTAAGTGGTTTCTTGTATTAACTATTAAGCAGTAACTATTTGGAGGCCATTTAAGGTATGCAAAAAAATCAGTGCCTAAAATATCAATTTCTGGGGTCTCTTTAGCAAAAGAAACTGACATCAGTTTCCAATATTGAATGAAAATGCTTTTGGAAGCCTTAAAAGCTGGGTAGTGAGTGGATAGATATTGTAATTACCTTCTAAACCTTGCATCTTACAAAACCTGAATTTCAGGTATTAAGCAATCATGCATCATTATTAAAATAAGCTCCTCACAAGCGTTACAGGGCACAGTAAGAACATCTGTAACTGATTACATTTTTCTGTTGTATGAATTATCAATTCCCATTTTATTACATTCTTTTGTAGAATAATGTATTGAAGATAATTGACAGAAAAAAGAATATCTTCAAATTATCCCAAGGAGAATATATTGCACCCGAAAAGATTGAAAATATCTATATCGGAAGTCCTTCTGTAGCACAAGTCTTTGTGCATGGAGATAGCCTTCAGGTAACAACATGTTCCTTTGGGAGTTCTACCTTTACTCCCAAAGGCTGTTCTCTCCATTGCAAGATTACTTTTCAGTATTTAATTCAAATAAATGGCACACTCAAACAAATTTTCGCTAAACATGAAATCTCTTCCCAAAAAGGAGGGATTTTGCATGTTTCAGATAATATCTTGAGGATAAATACTTTCTTTTCTAAGGTGACTAAAATCTGAATATGTTCTTTGCTTCCTAAACAGTCTTTTTTGGTGGGTATTATAGTTCCTGATGAAGAAACTCTTCCAGCATTAGCAGAAAACCTGGGAGTAAAAGGTTCATTTGAAGATCTTTGCAAAAATTCAGTAAGTGGACATACATTTTACTTTATAAAGAATTAAAAATTACTTAATTTGTAAGATAAAAATGTTTGAGCTAAATTTTATAGTTAAATGTTATATAAAGTGTTATTTATTTAGGTTCACAAATCACACAAGATACAATATGGTTTATTTGATTTTGGATGAACACATAAAGACATCCACTGTAGCTTGGAAAATATAGTTCAATGGTTTACTATCCATAATGTATAAAATGTGTCAGTATACACAGGATGAAAAAATGCATGTCCTGAAATATCATTACTTATCAAATCATCAGAGCAAGAACCACTTAATGACTTTACATTTATTTATGCCATAAAAATTGTCTAGTTGCCAGATTGAATTTAAACAAAATAACTAGAAATGGGAGAAAAAAGGTTGTCCAATAGAACAGTAATCCTAACAAAGATTTAGCACTCCAAAGTGGCACTATAGAATGAATTGAGAGTTTATGTACAGTTTACATATTGATATCATTTTGCATTGTTTGTATATATTTTATATTACCATTTGCACTTTGAAGAGCATTATAATCTTCTATGGAGTTGTTCTGTGCAAAATTGATAGTTTGTTGGGTATTGATCTAAAAACTAGGAAAGACCTTGCATTGTATTTAGCTCAGAATAGGCCAGAGCAGGGGTGTCAAACTTGCAGCCCATGGGCCAGATGTGGCATGCGCTGGCCACATCCACTCCCAGTTTAGCGAAGGGGAAAAAAGTCACAATACGTCACATAACACATGACCCTGCAAGTTTGACACCCCTTGGCCAGAGGTACCTTGTGGAAATTATAGTTTAGGACTATAAAATAACCAGTAACCTGAACTGATTATTTAATTATAGGTAGTCCTTGATTGAAGATTACAACTGGGATTAGAATTTCTGTTGCTAAACAAGGCACTTGTTAAGTGAGTTGTGCCTGATTTTATGACCTTTTTTGCCACAGTTGTTAAGTGAATCATGGGGTTGTTAAATGAATCTGGCTTCCCTTATTGACCTTGCTTGTTAGAAGCCAGCTGTGAAGGTGGGAATCACATGGCTCTGAGATGCTGCAACTGTCATAAATACATGCTGGTTGCCAACTGTCCAAAGTTTGATCACATGATCGTAGGGATGTAGCGATGATTGTAAGTGCAAGAACTGGTTGCAAGTCAATTTTTCAGTGCCGTTGTTATTTGAACAGTCCTAAACGAATGACTGTAAATTGAGGATTACCTGTATGTTTTCTGTATCTACGTAACATGAGTTGATAGTTCTTGATATCTCTAATATAAAGAAATAAAATGTCCTTTAATTGAGAAAAGCAAATCTGTAAAGGAAAATATGAAAGACTGGTGTAAACCAAATTCAACTTAATGGATTAAGATATGAAAGAAACAATTTCCATGAATATGTTGACTAGGAAAAAGTAATTTATAGAAGTAATTTTAATGACATTTCTTAGCATTCATCCTACAAACATTTCAAGTGCAAACTTTGAATTCCTTTAATTTTTATACCATGCAGAAAGATTACTCAGGTTTACTACTTGTTTTTTGTTGTTTTATTTTGTTTTTGTTTTGAATGTCATCTTCAGTCTATATTTGACTTACACTTTCAAAAAGCAGTTTTATCTACATTTAGGTTAGTATTTATTTTTTAATTTTTAAAGTGATAAACTGTTAACAGTTAAACTCCATGTCTGTTTCAAGGTAGTGAAAAATGCTATATTGATGGAAATGAACAATTTGGGAAAAGAAGCTGGCCTTAAGTCCTTTGAACAAGTAAGTAATTATCTAGGAAATTGCTGAAGATGATGGCTTTATAAGGAATTCAAAGAAGGATCAAATGGAGACACTATTGCTTTCTCTATATTAAATTTCAATGATGAACACCTGAAAATTGTGCCATCCCTAAATTCCCCTTCTACTTTGCCCTCCTGAGATTTGATATGCAAGATGAAGATTTTATAATCATTTTATTCATATTGAAAAGATACTTGATTTCATAAACAGAAAAGTGCTGTAATACCTAGCTGGGAACAGCCTCTAATAATACCAGGATATATTTGGTGATCATAATCCTTCACACATATTATGATCCCTAGATGTTCTAACGAGGTCAAATTGATCTTATCTTTTACAATGGGTTTCCAAAAGACTTCAGAATTCTTAATGGCATATTTCTGATATTCTGAAACACGCAGTTTGAATTTCCATTGGCCTTTGACAAATGGCACACAATTAATACAATAATTACTATGTTTTGGAGGAATTCTTGGAAGGTAATGCTTCATTCCCCATATTATTCCAAATTGAGGTAGCTCTTGAACCCCAATTATGAGTATAAATTCAGTGGAAGATAAATATTCCATAAATATGAAAATGAAATGAGGATGCTAAAGACTATGGGTGTCAAACTTGTGGCATCACGTTGCTGTCACGTGACATTTTGCAATGTTTTTCCCTGGCGTGGGTTTGGCCTGAGCATGATGCATCTGGCCCACGGGCTGCCAGTTTGACAGCCCTGCTATAGACTGTCCTCTCTGTTATGCTATTCTTTGATTTAACATTTGTCAGTAAAATGGTAACTGCCTACATGATAGTTATATGTGTCAAACATTTTTAATTACGACAAAATATTTTCTCCACCAGGTGAAATACATCTACCTTCATCCAGAACTGTTTACAATTGAAAACGGACTGTTAACCCCAACACTAAAATCAAGAAGAGCAGATCTTGTCAAACGCTTCAGGAGTCAAATTGATGCTCTTTATGCTTCTGACATGTAAAGGAATGAAGGCCACCTTGATTTGAACATATCGACAGGGAATTATGAAAGTGCCTTATGAAAGTGGCAAAGGAAACTCCTAAAAGAAAACAATAAACATAGTATATGTGTATTGTTAGGAGGTTAGAGAGTCCCATTTAGGGTTATATGCCCAGGAAGACAAAGCAGACTGCACTGGCTTTAGTTGTTTAAAACCACTGGGGAAACTACATTTTCTTTTATTGTTTAATCCTAATTGAAATGGAAAAATGCTAAATTGTTTAAAAACATATTAAAAAACTGAGCTTATGGGAAAACATTGAATTCTATCACACTATTAAGAGAACATAATGGCATTGTGCTCGTTTGAGTTGTTATGGCAATACACTAGATATTAACTACATAACAAGGATAATGCAATATATGATGTTTTGGGGATTCTGTCATAGTTTAAAAACTGTAAAATACACTTTATTTACCTATAGGATGTATCATTCATAGATGAGCACTTACATATATTAACATCAGTTGTATATATGTTTTAATTTGCTATATCCAATTCTGCTAAAGTACAAAATGACTATATTTGCTAACTGAAACTTGCATATGAAAAATAAAAATCTAGTAAAAGAAAATATCCTAAAATATTTGTCAATTTATCTATATACAAAGACATCTGGAATATCTAAAAATGTTGAACTCATGGTTAATTTTAATTTTACAATGGGTTGACACTGTAGCCAAACAAACCACATGATATAATGACCTAAAATTTAAATAAAGGTAAACAATTTTTTCTTTGAACGTAATTAATTTATTTCATTGAGCCTAGATAGAATAAGTAAATATACTGGTTGCTTTTAATAATTAAACAATTCTTTATTTAAGCTTATTTTAACTTTGACAGGTTCAGAATTATTTTCAGTTTCTGGAATGTCATAATTCTAATTTATAATTGCAATCTAATTAAAATTTAATAACCATTTGGTGAAATAGGGAATATATTGTATTTCCTACTTGAGATGTTACCAAGCATTGCAAAATAGTCCATTTCACAGTCACAAATGGGTGATTTAAAATATTTTCTATACTATTACAGACCTGAGATGATTTTCATGAAGTACAATGCATCAGGCATCTTTGCCAAACACAGATGCTAAAATAAGGTTTCATACAATTTCAGGGACAGGATTAAAGGGAAATATAGGTATTTTGGGTTGTTGTAGTAAAGGGAATTGCATTTAACAAGATAACACTTGATTTTTTTAGTAGTAAAAAATGTAAACAAATTTTGACAATCAACAATGTAAACAGACAAAAGGGCCATTTTCAATGCCATAATTGTGCCATTATACATATTATTGACTTGAAATAGGCCTGTAGGGTGGCTTCTTCATACTGATCATCTGCATGTAGGCTAAAACAATATTTTGTTATCACCTTGAAGCCATAATTTTCAGTACCCTGAAGATCATGTTATGAACCACAGAAAACAGCAATAGCTTCTATTTGCCATATATCTTTTTTTGAACATGCAGCTTAAACTTTTTCTATATATTTTCCACCAGCCTAGCTCTGAAGCAATTCATAAAAGTTATTCGTATACTCTTTCACATTGTTAATTTGATAGTTCTGTTTAACGTCACTGTTGACAAGTATTTATTCTTTTCTGTTATGAACAGCACTTTTTCCCATCTGGACTTCTCTGAAAGACAAGTACTAAACTTTCATTCTTGCATGAAGTTATAGGCTAATAGCTTCTTTAAAAGTGTAAATTAGATGCGGCTATAGTGGTTTGTGCCACCAAAAGCAAGATCCTGGAAATGCATATCAGACAAGTGAAATGTACTAATGTCAAAATTCTTACTGAATTGGTAATTTGCTTCTCTATGAATTGTCTTCTGCAATGAGTTATGCTTCACCACAACTTTGACTTTCTGCCATTTTTTATACTTAAGTGGTAGTTGAGGATTTATTTAATGAGCACAAATTCAAGTGCTTAAAATGACATCTTCAACATACATTTTAAATCGACTAGCCGACCAGGCATTTCTGCCTATTTTACTGTAAAGCAAAAGTTTCCTAACTAGGTAACTTTAAGATGTGTGGACTTCAACTCTTAGAATTCCCCAGGCACTATGTTTATTGGGGAATTCTGGGAGTTGTAGTCCATACTTTGTATACTTATCAAATTGGAAAAGCACTGCTGTAGAGGAATTTATTTCTAACCTTGAGAAGGAGATGGAAAAGGTACAATGGTTTATCAGACCTGAAGAGTAGAAAGAACAGCCATACGTTGGCCTATTGCCTTTGAAAAGGGTGTGTGTGCAAAGGTTTTAGATAAGCTTTCAATATATATTTCAATAAAACAATAAAGTGGCTGTCCTGGAATCCTTGTGATGTTTGGTTTTTGATCTGACCTACTTGAAGAGTTAACCACAATCAAATTACATTTCTGTATTTCAAGTTTTTATACTTTTTTAATGCATGCATTTGTTTGATTATTGAATTTAACTGTAGAGTTGCATAGAAACTTGTCCTGAGGAGTATGTAAAAACTAACAGTTTACCAGAAAGTTCAGATGTTGACTGAACATTACCTTCAGAAGGAAGAAGAAAGCAAGTGCTATATTTTATCCCTGCTGATTGAAGATAAAATTTTATTGTATCTCTAGGGTTCCAGGCTGGAGAAAGTAGTATAGTAATAATTTGATGTTACACATTATACTATACAAAACCAAACAGAGCTGTCATGGGTTAACATGTGTGAATTATTATCTGGTTTTGTTATTTCATTGCAAAAATTCAGCAATACGTTCATCTCTAAAGATGCACCAAAGACTACATATAACCTTTTCTATTTTATTTTTCTTTAATAAAAATCACATATTAAAAATAAAATAAAAAATCCAAAGCATCAGCTAAGTAAACTCAGCTGCATTCATTCACATAGTCCTTTTGACTTTCGTGATGGCAATAGAAAAGTAATTTGAGGAATGCAAATACCAAGAGAATATATTTTTAAGTGAGTAGTACTTAAATATCAGAAAAAATGTAGCTCTTACATTTCTTAAGATTATATAATAAAATTAAATAAAAAAGCAGGCCAAATGTGCTCTATATTTCAAAAGCTTTAATATGAAAAAGCGTCCATGGAATGGCTTCCTCCCTTTTAAAAATGGCAAAAGATGATTAGTATTATGGCACTGAAGCTCCCATCCTTGCAAACACACAAAATATGATCTTTGTTCCATACATAAGAATATATACAGAATATTCAAGTAGAAGGACAGTGGTCCAAAGCAAACTCTTACAGTTATCACAAGGGTTATCTTGCTTTTTTTTCTCCATCCAGCGGCTGATCTGATTCAGAATCATACAGGCATTTTTCCACACATTTTCTTGGGAACCATCCTCTGATTCTCTCCCCATCTAACAGTGAGAAAGAACAGCAATCAAAGACTGTACCACTTGCAGATTATTCCTCCCCACCCCATCACTATGCACTCTGAGCCTTGTTGAAAACTGTGTAACACCTGCAAAACTAAACTTTTTTCAATTTTCACAATTTTTCTTCATGATGTAAGACATGACTTAGTTTTTGCCTGTATTAACCACATTGCTGTAGGAGTTTATTTAGGAGCATTACGTCCTGCATGTGAAAGGATAAGGAAAGTTTCTTCTATGATAGCATCTACCACCCTTGTTTTAACAACTTGAAAATAAATGAAGTTCCTAATAGCACAAAACCTACAGATGTCAAAGTTGAAGTATATCTCCCTGATATAAATTGGGGCTTATCTCCAAGGAAATATGTTTAAAACTGCACTCTTAATTATTTAATCCAGCTGTTTAAATCAATTTTCTAGTTTCTAAATGCACTTTTGGAATACTCTAAATTCTAAAATGCTTGAAGATGGACAACTTATCTATTTGGTATAATGGCATAGTACCTTAAGTATATATAGTACCATATATCCTTAAGTAGGATTTGTATCACAGATTTTCCTAATTAGAATTCTTAATCTCCTTTCCTCCAAGTCTGCTGAATTCATATTAAACTATTTCAAATTGGCTTTTCAAATTTTTGTTACAGTTTTAATGGATTTTGCATTTGGAATCACTGAAAATGATGTACTTAAGACATAAAATGCATTTAAACTACATTATGAAATTGAAATAAGATACTCTAACTTTGAAACAAAGTAATTACCATTTGTTGGCAGGTCAGTAATTTTGTCACCATACATCCAGTGCCAAAAAAAAGAAAAAAGAATAAAGAATTAAACAGACAGCACTTGTTTATCTTTACAACATTTTAAAAAGTTTGAAGTAATCACATATAGATACTAACTTCAGTCCTCGGGTGGCTAAAATGTGGTCTCCCTTGTGAAGGACAATTCTAGGCTCTTCAGTGCATGGAGTCGTACAGAAAGTCCTTACGCCTTTCGTAACAGGGCAACAGGCACCATTATAGTCTTCTATTGCTTGGTACCGTACCTGGAAAATTTGAATTAAAAAAAAAGTTGCTTAAGATAATTTGCTGGTTACAAACGATTGATTATAAATTGGAAGAAGGCTAAGAAATTTTAAAATCTTGTTGGTTCAGAGAATTTCGAGATTTTTTTTTATATGTAACATTGGCAAGCAATGCTGTTAAAAGCCCAAATATGGAAATAAAATATACGCACAAGAAAGGATTTTGAAATTAATGGACCTAGTCAAGATGCTGAAATTGACTGTTTTGCTTAGAGACAATAATTTGACTAAATTACATGCAACATGGAGGCCATTATTAGATTACTTTAAGGATAAAGAAGAAAATCAAAGCTTTGGCTTTTGAAGATTAGATTAGATTTGCCTAGAGAAATATCATAGCTTTTTAAATAGGTTATATACATTTAATAATTTATTATCTTTTAGATGCAATTAATATTCTATGAATGCTGTTTTTTTAGTATGTTGGCTATTAGTGTTTTAAAATATTTTATAAACTGGTGTTATTTGTTTAAAAGAGAGAGATGGCTGTTATATTTACTTGTTATATATTTTTTGTCACTTTCAATTTGTTTGGTCATTCCTTTTCCCTGGTTTGTTTGTGTTAATTTGTATTTTAATGTTTAATGTTTAAATACAGTAGAGATATCAAAAATAAAATATATTAATGAGGGGCTGGGATTACATAAATCACCCTTCACTTTTTTTAGATGTCAAATTTTTTTTCTAACTGTTGTACATTATACATTATTCTGACATTTACTGTGGTTTCAGACAGAAGAAAAATTATCTGCCCTTCCACTTCCATTTCACAATCTTATAATAAATGTCTATGCTTAGATCATGCATCTTCATAGTAAGGTGCTCTTTAACATAGCAACTTTCCTTTGTGCAAGTAGAAGAATATTCAGATCAAATAAATAGAAACAAGTACGTCTAAGGAAACAGTTCTTAAATGTTTTCTCCTTTTGTATGAGCCATTGTAAACCATAGTTGCGGTTCTTCAGGAAACTATAGTACCATTGGGTTTAGGGGTCTCTACCAGAGGTGAAATCTAGCCGGTTCGCACCGGTTCATGCGAACCGGTAGGGAAAATTTTGATTGGTTCGGAGAACCGG
>JANHFL010007175.1:0-13468 GCA_032468155.1 Oxyrhabdium leporinum | reverse complement strand
GTGTGAACCGCCCCGAGTCCTTGGAATGGGGCGGTATATAAATCTAATTTATAAATAAATAAATAAATAAATAAATTTAAAAAAGAAAGTGAAGTTTGTTAAGTCATACTGCACTCATCCAAATAATATTCCCTACTGTAAATTTCTTTTAGATTATATGAACATTTCAGGGGCTTGGATCATATATCATTCCATCATCATTTAGTTTAACTATGACTTGTTGAATAAATGAAATGATTTCACTGCTCCTTTTAGAGTAAAACAAACAATAGCTTCCAAACTGCAAAAGCTCATACATCATGAACAAACTATAATACAGTGCCTGGTGGCACAGTGGTTAGAATGTAGTATTGCAGGCAAACTCTGCCCACAGCCGGGACTTCGATCCTGATGAGGCTTGAAGTTGACTCAGTCTTCCATCCTTCCAAGGTCAGTAAAATGAGGACCCAGATTGTTGGGGGCAATGTGCTGACTCTGTAAACTGGTCAGGAAGTGCTGTAAAGCAGTACGGAGCAGTATATAAATGCTATTGCTATTGCTTCATAGCATTATATTTTAACCCACCCAAGGCTAATGGAAAATTTGGTTCCACTAAAAACTCAGAGGTGGCAAAATCTATCCGATTGATTGATTTTGTTTTGTGGTTTTACTTTTGTTTTATAAAGACTGGTTGAATAGAAAAAGTGGAGGGTGAGTAAAGGCCAAGGAAAAAATGAAAAGTAGTTCCTCTGCTTTGGAACATTTTAAAGCAGGGGTATCAAACTGGTGGCCCACGGGCCGGATGCATCATGTGCAGGCCACGCCCACCCCGGCTCCACAAAGGCAAAAAATGTCATGTGACATGATTGAGTTTGACACCCATGTTTTAAAGTAAAATCAGCAAAATTAAGCAATGCAGTTACCTGACAGCACAATTTAATGACCTCATCACTTAGTGATGGAAATTCTGGTCTCAACAGCCATCTCAACTGCCATTCCAACTGCCACCTGTGGACTCCCTGTATACGCCTAGTGATTTGAGAATTCCTTGTAGGTTTGTATAGACAAGGAAAAATTACAAAAAGTAAGTAGTAAGTAGAAGTGCTTTCTTGATAATATTCTTTGAGATATAGACACCTGTTTGATCAGTTTTTTCATCTGACTACATTATTAATCTTCCTGGTCCAGTGGAATTTTTAATTCTGAACTTGTCCAAGCAATATATTCTGTTGATTTCAGGAAATCCATCTCTATAGACAAATAGATAAACTGTTTTAAGGGCTACAGCAAAAATAAACAGTTTTTTTAAAACTAAAAATCTAGCTGCCCATCTGAAGAACTACTTCACTTTGACTTTTATGTTCACTTTTGGAAATTGTGAGTACCTGAGCATCATTATGAGTTTATTTAGAGTAAAACAAGAAAGAAAAACTTGTTTCATCTTTTTGTGGTGTCACTAAGTCCTAAAGAGCTGTCAGAATAGATGAATTAATGCATGTGAAAGAAGAATAGCAAAATAATAAAAACATAAATATATTTTCACATCAGTTCTTTTTTTAAAAAAACTTTTACTGGAGTTTAGTCTTTTTCTCCAAAGTTAATGATTCAGATTTGGACTGTGCATGCAAAGAAGATTTATTGTTAAAAGGGAAAAAATTAAAATTAAAGAATTACAAAGCTATCTTTTTATCTTGATTTTTAAATAACAACACTAGATGGCACTGTTTGTTTGCAAAGTGAGTTAAGAGCTTGGGTTTTTGTGTGTGTGGTAGTAAATGAAATTATTATTTCATGAATAAAATATTTCTGGTGGGATTTACATTTCTATATTGGCTGAAGATACTGTGTTGAATGTTTTATTAACCAGCCCAGTGCAACTGTCAGCCTATTAAAGAGATCCAATGGACCCTGTTTAGCTAAATAAACTAAGTAAATCCAATTCGTCAAATTGTGTTCCTGGCTGTTTATTTTCCATTCTTTTGATGTACAGTTTATTTTAAGTTAGAGCCACACAGATTTAAAAATTAATGGAAAAATAGAATGTAATGTTTGGAACATGAAGAGACTAATTGTCCCAGAAAAAAAAGAATAGCTTTTCTTCTAAGATGAATTTTTTTTTTTTAAATGAACTTCTATACTGAGATGATTATGTATCCTATGCAATAATCAGTTTAGGAAAAAAACAATTAACTTTTATAAAAATCAGATAGAACCCAAATATTCTGGAAATTACAGCACATAGTTAAACATTGTTGCAAAACTTAATATCTTTAAAAAATATTGCAAAATGATGGAATGTTTAAATTAAATTAAAAATGTTAACAATGGAATTATTGAATCTGTTCATAATTTTAAGAATATAACTATAGATTTGGATGAAAATCTTTTTTTTTTACTTTGTTTGCTGTCACAACAATCCTGTTATATTACTATTCTCATTTTATAAGAATTTAAAAAAATAGAAGTTTTCTTTTAGTGGAGTTTGTCTCTTGAAGGTTTCATGGGGATATCCAGGCAGTTTCCTTGACAATTTTCTTGGAATTGGTTTGCCATTACCTTATTCTGGGATGATTTACCTGTTTAGCTCTAGCCCTGGAATTCACCATATGATCACACTTAAATCATTCCCATATTTAGGAATGCAGAACTCACATACATCTAAATTGTTGCCAGCAAATTCAGTTTGCAGGCAAGGAAACACTAGTTTGGTACTTATAAAAATGTGTAATCTATTAGCTTTTGGAACTAGTCAATGAGGTTTAGAACTAACATCTGCCATATGGCAAAGATAATAATTTGATAGCCATAATTAGTTATTTGGTTTTATTTATTCCATTTGAATATTAATTGGCATATTAAAGCTGCAGTGACTTTTGTTTATTTCTTTGTGAAATTTGATTTGAAGCTTGAATAGAAAGGAGAGTCATGTCATCATTATTTATTTGTGCTTTTGATTCAGATTCATTACTAGTATTAGTCTAATCTAATGTTGGTGTCAATTTGAACATGTTTGTTTAGATACCATAATGTTGCCAGTGAGAGTTGATATAATCATATATATGGAGTTACTGAATCACGTAGCCTATTGGACAAAATATTTTAGGGGAAGAGTTCACATTTTGAAATCCTAGTGGAAAAGAGCAAAAACAAGCTTAGTTTGTATAAATTAGATCAGTTT
Source organism: Oxyrhabdium leporinum (assembly GCA_032468155.1). Lineage (NCBI taxonomy): Eukaryota > Metazoa > Chordata > Lepidosauria > Squamata > Cyclocoridae > Oxyrhabdium > Oxyrhabdium leporinum. The sequence continues at coordinate 10,311 of JANHFL010007175.1, read as the reverse complement.
GTCTATCAATTGATAGACAAGATCATTGCCTAATCAAGTTTCTGTTGCAATTAAAACTTTGCATTGAGGGCAATAATTTTGCAGGGCAAGGATAGAGTTAAAACTGCTCACAAAATTCACCAAACCCTCCATTGACCCAGTTGTAAGTAGTAATTTTATGATTGATGAGTGGGGGATTCTTTTTTTACTGTTATAGTTATTCTTAATTGTCATAAGAATTTGTTTATTTGATCACATTATATAGCAGTAGAATGCATTGGGCCTTTAATAATGCAAGACCTATTTTAAAGTTTCTTTTGATACAATCTCACTTATTTTTTCTTGGTGAATTAAAGTATCAACAAGAAGAGTTTGCTTCTGCTGATAACTTATTAAAGTGGTATCTGAGTAAAGGATGTGTGTTTGTGTTTGTGTGTGTTTAATCTGAGTCAACAAAATGAATTGATAGAATATACTTGTATTCGATTTATACTCTTGAACCACATTAGCAATGAATGTTTTCATAGACCAAAGAGTTTGGGGAAATGTTGAAAAATTATATTTTTATTTATTTATTTTTTACATTTATATACCACATTTATATATATATAGTATAAGAAATACAATGTACATTTGATCTTTCTCTTTCTACTTTGATTTTGTCTATCCTCTTTGTGTATGGATATACTTGATTTTCTTGACATCTTTAAAAACTGAGTAGTTGCTGTTTTTTTATTTATTTACTTCTCACATTTATATGGTCCCCTATCTCACAAAGAGCAACTCTGGACAATGTAGAACAACCAATAAAACAAATATACATAATAATTATAAAAATTATTAAAAATAAGCATTAAAAATTAAAAATATACAAACTACCTGGAGAAAGCAAGAAAATGTCTCCAGGACTGGTGACACAGCCAGGTCTTGAGGGAGGTTGAAGACAAGGATAGAATCAACCTAACTTCAGTGAACAGTTAAAGTATATGCCTGTTATTTGTTTATTATATTTTAAGTGGGTTTAACGTAAAAAATACCCTTTTTAGTTCCATGTATCCTTAATAGTCTGGATTTTAAGCAGAAGCTGTAAAATCTTGATTTAAATATTATTATTATGACATAATGCCTTCTATTTAAGACATCTAAATACACCAGCAAAGCAGAAATAATGTGCTAGTATGCTGTTCTGCTTGTCTTGTATATTAGTTACTTGAGATGGAAATTTAAAACATACGCATTCTAACTGATTTACATGCTGTATTTCCCATACATAGTTAAAATTACATGCTATGCTACTGTTTATACTGGTACATTTGCACTAATGATTGAATTTATGTTTCTTATAGAATATATACATAATTTAGTTCTTTTGACCAATGCATCCCAGAAAATATTGTCCCATGTTGTTTCATTATAACATACTTATCAAATTAAAACAAGAGACTGTAAATTCACTCAGAACTAACCAGTTTCATGACTGGGTCTTAAGTTAAAACAAAATTATATACAGAAAGAATTAGTTTCCTAAATCCAGCAATCCAAAATTTACAGTATATTGAGATTTGTGAAAACTGAAATGCAATGTTATGCAAGCAATCTTCTGTTAACATAAAAATATTTTTCTCTTCTGTTTTCTGTCCTAAAACTGTGGGTGTTCCCTAAACCTCACCCAATCATTCAGAGATAATTTACAGACCAACCTTTGTCATGAAATTACATTTTTAAACAGAAGTACAGCTGGACTACTTTTATTCAGCTAAGGCTGTCCTTATACAGTACATATTAATATTAGCATGGATGTTAAATCATCGTGCTAAATACATATGGTACTTGGATTTGGGGATGAATGTTATCCTGTGTTATATAAATACTCTATCAGGATAAACTATATAGTGGAAGTTTATGCTTACCTGTATAAAATGAAATGAATGATGAAAGCAGTGAAATCTAATACATTGTATTTCAAGGTAGTTTTTCTTCATAAACTTCAATGTTAGCCATATGAACTCACTGTATGTTTTCTGAAATACAATGCCTAGAAATGAATTATAATTTACAATATATATCATTATTTAAATTATTTCAAACAAATTAATTGTTAAAATAAATTCCCAAGCAAGGAACAAAATAACTAAGTACACGCTATTTTGTACTCAATTTAATATCTGGCTGTATAATTGAAAATGGTAGTTTTCAAACTAAAAAAAAACCAAATAACTTTAATCTAAAGTTGCAACCATAGCATAATACATAAAGGCAAATGTTTTAGCTGAAGACTAGTATTATTGTTTACAAAAAAGTGGAAATGGATTCCTCATTTTTAATATGTTCAAGAATAAAGTGTATCTTCCAATTTTGCTTTCAATGGCATTTCTTATTTGACCATTTCCTTTTCCTTGATAACTGAAGTGTTAGGTTGTTCTTCAATATCAGCCCAAAAGGGAAAACATGTAACTTATCTATTGACAAAAAAAAGTAGATAAATCTAATTTCATTTGGAAATTGTAGAATATTTTAATAACTTTTAGACATTTTCCTGTAGTGTTTATTTACCTCATCAATACCTGTGTTGACATATGACTGTCATCTCTTTAAATGAAGCTAAACCAATAAATTATACATGTTGTGTTTACACCTGATGAAAGCTGACGTTTTGGAGAAGTGTTAAAATATACTGACAGTTCTTGTTCGTAAGCTCCTTTGGTAAATATGGAGATGACATCTTTAGATATTGTTTGTATATGGGCTGATAGGCAGGAAGTCTTGACATTGTAACAAATGCAAATGCCAACCCCATAATTTACCATTCCTCTCTTGGAAGAGATGTTACTTTTAATTACATTTTTTAAGGTATTATCATTGATTTTTCATGTGTTTAGAAAATAGTGCAGAAACAAGAACAAATTTGCACTTAAGAGCATCTCTTTAGGACTCATATTTAAATCACTGTAGTGCTTCAATATTACTCCCTCTCCATCTAATTCTGCTTCTTATCTGAAAAATCTTTTTGTGTTTTGTTGAGTAGATCTGTGCTTTCTAGAAATGTGTACTTTAGAACTACAAACGTGCAAGTGTTGTTGTTTTTTCTCTCTCTCTCTAAGGATTGTGCTGGAGAAGTTTTCTGAACAAACTATAACTAAAATTATACTAAATGTCCTAAATCCACTAGTTATGAACTTATTGCCATAATTTGTTCCTTGAAGGATATACTGTACTATTTGGGAATAAGCTATTTTTCTCCGTACACATGAATGCGGCTAGTTTGCCCCCCCCCACTGAAGTGGTACCCATTTATCTACTCACAATAGTGCATGCTTTTGAACTTATGGGAGGGCAGGATCTAGGGATCAAGCGACAGGACCTCACTCCATCTCACAGATCTTGGCTGGAGTTCAGACCATTTCTGGCCAGCAGTTCCAGCATCATTAAGCCTCTGCATCACCGTGTTCTATTAAATTAATGATAATACATCTTTTTAGACCTGAAATAAAGTTATTTGGCCACAAAGACACATAATTTAAGTAGTCATTCTGCAGTAGGAAGAAGTATAACTGTTTTCCAGTAGGGAACCTAGAGTATCCTTATAGCAGTTACTATGCAATGCTAGTTAAATTGTGCTTTATGGGAATGTAAAGTTTAGTAATAATTATCAGGTTGATAAAAAAATATCATCTTGTAGATTTTTTTTTCATTCTGCTATAAATCATTTCCCAAAATTGTTGAACTTCACATTTCCAACAATTTTTAGAGAAGGACCTATTCAATCAATACTAGAGCGATTTATTTAATCATCCTACTATTCACTTGTTTAGTTTCAGAGCAATATTTTAACAAACATTTTTAAAAAAGCCAGCCAATGGTCCAATTTCCAACTTTGGGAAAAAGACTCAAAACATTTAAATGTTTTAAACAATATAGTCTTAATTCTGCTCCCTATATGCACTTAGCAAAGTGTTACTATGCATGTGATTATGGCCATATGTAATGTCCTGAACGGAGATTGAGACTCCTAATCACATTGCAAGAAGATGGGTGTTATCTACGTCCTGCTTTTATATGTTTGAATGCATTGAGTAGCATTACTGAATTTGTAACAATTTTGTTTTTACACGATCTCTATTAGTGTGTATAGTTTATTAGCCAGAGCCTATCATTTTTTTGTCACATGTGGACTTTGGTTAGGTTGGTATGACTCTATTCTTATTTTTTACTTTAAAGTTTCTTTATAAACAGTACTATTAATTGTCCCAAAGGGATAATTTAATAACACAATTCATTTTATTATGTAAAGGAAACAATTTTGTCATTGGCTTTTGATTTCCAGTTATACAGCATTTATTCATATCAAAATTGGCTTCTGAAATGGAAAAGTTTCATTCCTCCTTATTCAAAATTTGCAAGTACTAATACTAATTTACATTCAAAAAATTAGTTGCTTTACTATTATTATCTAACACTGAAGTCCTGTTGCTTAGTACTATTATTTGCCTTTATAAATGTGTTCTTAGCTTCCAGTCTCAACTGCTCAATTCCTTTATGGTAGGATACAAAACAAAACATTATACTTTACCAAATTGTACAAAAGATACAGAAACTAACAGAATGTGGAGAAAATACAAGTGCGATGGTTTAGGAGATGGAATAATGCAGCTATAACAGAGAGACAGAGCTGTTTAACCATAAGAATACTGCAAAACAATAATAAAATATAAATAATCAAATCTCATTCTAGAATCCTCTGTGGTTTTTACAGTTGTTGAATTCAGAAATTCAAGTTACATGTACCTTTTGCCTGAGGTTTTGTCATTTAACATTGTCCTATATAATGTTTAATCAGGTCTATTTTTTAAAAAAGAAAGTTGTTTGCTTAGCTTTTTTTAATTGCTTATTTGTTTCTCAGCAGAATATTTATTTACTTAAATGATAAGAGGTTTGTATTTCCATTGAACTACTTATTCACTGGGGAAATTTAAATGAAATTATAAAATTATAATCAAAAATATAAACAATAAATGGTTTGACTAGCTGTAGGCATCTTTAGGTAAAATGAGTAGGGAAGATTCTGTTAATTAGAAGCAATTTGTTATAAACCTAAGTCTTCTTTTTTATTTTCTAGATTAAACTCTGTTCCCAGCTGGATGCTTATAGGTGCAGGAAATATAATTGTGAGATGATTAATTGCAAAAAGACAGATAATTAGAGTTCATATTGTATGTCAGATACAGCCCAACCTAAAGCTTGCCAGCCTGTTCAAAGAGTAGGCTGAAATGGAAGTTGCATAGTGACTGACTAGAGGATATTATGGAGGTAAATATTCATAGGTTGACTGCTGTTAACAGGATGGGTATTGCTGAATATAATATGTAAATTATCTTCCTTTTACCTTAGACCTTAGTTTATAAAAAAAGAATGTTTTATATGTATATAAACTTCAGCAGTGTGTGTGTGTCTGTGTAGACACACACACATATACATATATACACATACAGAGAGAGGGAGAGGGAGAGGGAGAGAGGGAGAGGGAGAGAGATTATATTATGTATATTGACAGTACATATCTGCACAAACTTACATATTAGCAATACATCAATTTTAACTGTCTTTGGACTTGAATATACTAATACAATCTGCTTGAATTCCAAATAAAATATTTTTTCTTCTTTTGTATTTAATTTCCTTTTCCCCCCTATGCGGGTACTACATTTTTATTGCTTTTCTTTGGATGGTTTGCAGCTCGGCAAATAGCTGCGCTAATGCTGGCTCACTTTAAACCTGTTTCCAAAATATTTAATCATCAGATGGTAATGCTTAAATTACTTCTTGCTTTATGTAAATTAGTAGCTTCTGTTTAAATTTCTTCTTGGCCGACAAACTCTTTGGTGTGCTTGTGGATGGAGTATTTTGAGATGATGTTTATATTTTGGGATGTTATGAAATCTTCACCTTGCCCTTGCCCATGTGAGAAGTGTTCTGCCTTCAGAAAGAGTTGCTAACCCCTGGAAACACTGGTTTACTAATGACCCAAATACAGCTTGTTTTGTTGTGTATGAGTTGCATTAAAATAACACACAATATTGTCATTAATGATATGCTCATTTTGATAATGGAGCTGCAGTCTCTTAGCATGCAGTCCTTGGGGAGATGCAGCATTTTTTTAAACTAAGTATTGTTCTGGCTCCTTTCCTTGATTGGCCCAGAAATAGCAATCAGCTGGGGAGCAGGATGACATGCCTCTTAGCAATCCCTTTTATCTTTGAGATGAGTATCAACATTGTATGCTTCCTAATGGAAGTGTAATTTAATGAAATCTATTGGGTAAACATACTTCAGATGTTCAAAGGAGGTGACAAAATTTTTGCTGGCAGCCAGGACCTGGCTGGTTTCCAGCTTGCCTTTAGCTACTATGCATATAGCATAGAGAGAGGCATTTAAAATAGAAATACAAAGTATTATTTCTATTGTTGTCCTCTCCATTTATATTTATTTCTCTTAATTTTATTCTTTTATGATATTTTCTGGACTAGCATCCTTTGACTTGTAGCTATTCTGGTGAAATGATGTATATGGTAAGGTTTTAATTTTTTTATTCTGATCAAAACCAAACACACAAAACACTGGTTCATAATCTGGAATATTGCACTGAACTCAAGGGGAAATTGTTGGCTCCAAAAGTGCTATATAGATCACAGAAAAGAGGGGAAGAAAAATGACATTGCCTTGAGTCACTTGTCCTGTTAAAGAGAATAGCTTTCTCTGTAGACTTATGAAATTAAATATCCTGATCTAAAGGTTAGGAAAGAACACTTTTCTTATCAATAATAATTGTTGTTGAAGAATGTAGCTTATCACAATGATAAGTGCTTTAATGTTTATGTCTTCATCAAATCAGATGCTTGGTAAAAGAAGGCCAAAATGAATAACTTCAGTGTCTTTTCATTCCATATAAGTAACATGAATAAAAACCCTGAAAGATCATAGCTGTATGATTGTCAGTGTCATATTGGATAGGTTAAGGGTACTTTTACTTAGATGCTGAAAAATTGCTAACTATATACTGTTCTTTGACACAGGAGACTGGACTTCAGATCCTGGCTGGTACTTGCCTTTATGTATTGGGTTCTTAGGCAAAGGCCCACTAATGTTTATATCTGTCTACCTCTGATATAAGAATAACACAAACTAAGAGAGTCATGCTGGCTCTCACATAGATTAATAATCTCTGTGTTTGATGTTGGAAAACCAGAACAATCTGATGATAAGTTAGCTACTGGAACAAATGATACATGGACAAGACAAGAGAACCTAGAATTGATGGAGTAATAACAGTAGACATAATGAGAGGGAATACTGGTAGTCCTCAACTTACAACCATTTGTTTAGTGACCAAAGTTACAATGGCACTGAAAAAAAATAAATATTTATGACCCTTTTTCATATGACTGTTGCAGCATCCCCATTGTCACATGATCAAAATTAGGATACTTGGCAATTGGCATGTATTTATGACAGTTGCGGTGTCCCATGGTCATATCACCTCTTGTGATCTTCTGACAAGCAAAGTAGAGGGTGAAGCCAGATTCACTTAATAACCATGTTACTAACTTAACTGCAGTGATTCACTTAACAGCTATGGCATGAAAATTGTGAAATGGGCAAAATTCACTTAACTGTTTTGCATAGCATAGCAAGACAGGAAATTTTTGGCTCAATTGTGGTTGTAAGTCGAAGACTACATGCACATGAAATGAGGGGACTATGGATAGATGAAAAAGTTACATCCACACAACTAAAATCATCCTAGTTACCCAATGCTTCAACATAGAGAAGAGGGAGCTGCTGTCAAATCTTGAGGTAAACCAATCTCGCATTACATCCCACAATCAAGAATACTTGAAGAATAACTGGATGTGTAGCTGGAATATCATTGGCTCCATTACACAAAACAGCAGATGATATGATGCATAAGATCATTTGTAAACTAGATACAGTTAATCCTTGAGACCAGTTACCAAGCCTCATTGGAAAAGATAGTATGCTAGAAGATCCAGTAGAGTCCTAATGACAATCCCTATTATCACCTTAACCCAAACCAGTGAACTAGTATATGCTAAAAAAGGTAAATGTTTCCCCTATCCACTTGTTTCTGATTCTCTGCTCATCTCCATTTCTTATCTGAGGGAGGCAGTGTTGTCTGAAGACATTTCTGTGGTGATGTGACCAGCATGACTATGCTCCAGGGCACATAGAACACTGTTAGAGTACCCTCCCACTGAAGTGGTACCTATTTATCTCCTTGCATTTGCATGCTTTCGAACTGCTAGGTGGGCAGGAGCTGGGACAAGTAACGGGAGAGTATCCTGTCACAAGGTGCCTGGTTGTTGGCAGACCATCAGCTTTTCAGCTGATAAGCTCAGCAGCTTTAACCATTGAGCCATCACACCCCCTATATATATGCTGCTGTAATCCTGGAGATGCTTGGCTTTACAATCTGCACTAAATTATATTGAAGACTCAAACCAAGGCAATGTGGTGAGAAGTTAATCAGCTGGTACAGAAGAGTATGGAGATGACTGAGCTAAAAAATATAAGAGCCTGACTCCATCTGAAACATTAACAACTGCTAAACAAAGGCTCAGAGTTTTGGGTACCAAGCTGAGGAGATGCATTAAAGAAAGAGAGGCCAAGAAGATAAATGCCCTGTTCTCAAAAGAACAATCCAAGGTGTGCTCCTAACTTCAGTGCAACAACATACAGTAGTAACATCAGAGCCACCCACAGCAGAAACTGAATAGTACTGAAAGAAGATATTGGAGGAAGAGGAGATACATAACGTAAGTCCAAAGTGGATTCAGGACCTGAGAGAACAGGAATCAGTCATCATCTCAGTAGCAGTCCTCCAACAATGCGTCAAGGACAGAAAGATCTGGACAGTATCTGGCCCGGCCATGATCCACAACTACTGGCTAAAGAAAGTAACAGCAGTGCATAAATATCTAGCAGCACAGATGAACCAGCTGCTAGCAGCAGGCTCCCACCCAGACTTACTAACTGTAAGAGAAGTCTGGCAGAACCTGTGGTAGAGTTAAAAGAGGGACTACATAACTACAAGTGAAATTAGTTCAACCACCTTAAATGACGTTGATCCTTAATCTCTGGCAGATCTGTTACTTGATAATATTCCTGTGCATAAGAATGAGTAGTAATAAATCAGTTTAACTGAATCTTCACATGTGGACCTGATATTTTGCACCTGGCACCAAAGCAAGGAAGACGGTACTCATCAGGAAAACTCCCACAAGAGAAATGCACTGTTCAACTACCGGCCAATAACCTGCCCCCTACCCCCACAACATGGAAAGTCCTTTCAGGCATCATAGCCAGCAAACTAGACAACCATATGGTTCAGTACATGAGCACAGGTCAGAAGGGCCTTGGAAAGAATGCCAGAGGATCAAAACACTAGTTGCTCCTACATAGAGCAATAAACCAGGACTCTAGGTCTAGACAGACTGATCCAAACAAAGTCTGCATTGATTACAGGAAAGCCTGCAACTTAATATCATGGATATAGATCTATGAATGTCAGGTGCAATACAAAGTCTACAGGACACTAAGAATTGACTATAGTCAACTCAAGAACTCTCACATAAGTGGCCATTAAATTTTCGCCATTGTTATTTGGCCCTGAAACCCACAGTGGAAGGAGTGGTCAAACGCATCATTGGTCACGAGTCCCTGTGCACCCATAAGACATCTAAGTCCAGGCCACCTTCCTTGACTATTAGTAATTCAGATTCTTGTAGAGTGCTTAAGTTTGCAATAAACCGTTATAGTCATTTGCCTTGCATGATTCTCCTGATTTTCCCTGCACTTGACAAATGCCATCTCTTTTTATAAATTCTCTCCTACTTTCCATACTATACTGTACTTTTTACGGTACTGTACTTTTTACGGTACAGTATAGGTACCGTAGTTCTTGACTTGTAACCACAACTGGAACCAGAATTTCTGTTGTCAAGCAAGGTGGTTATTAAGTGACTCACATCTGAATTTTAAATCTTTTTGCCATGGTTGTTAAATGAATCATGCAGTGGTTAAATGAATCTGTCTTTTCTCATTGATTTTGCTTGTTGGAAGCCAGCTGGAAAAGTTGCAAATTGTGATCACATGACCCAGGATAGGCACATAAGTGACAAACAGAATGAACTAGCTAATCTAGTCTATCAAGACTGCATTGTGTGTCTAGCATATGTAGATTTTATTTTTATTTATTTTTACATTTATATACCGCCCCATTCCGAAGACTCGGGGCGGTTTACAGCTTATAAGCAA
>JANHFL010007174.1:68496-90200 GCA_032468155.1 Oxyrhabdium leporinum | reverse complement strand
ATCCACTTCCAGACCAAACAGATGCCTTCCTTCTGGCACTCCTCTTCCAGGTGCAAGTTGACATGTCCTTGACTCTCTGTTATCCGAAAAGGCTGAGATCAGGTCCTAGTCTGATTGGTATTGTGCCCCATAACGATCAAAGCCCAAATCCAGTTGAAGAAACAGGCCAGTTGGCCTGGGGTGCCATCAAAAGTGACTGGGAATTGTGGCGGAGCAGTGGCTAGAGGTGGTGCGGCTGGGGCAATGGGGGGCTGGCATCCACTGTTATTGTATCCACCTGTGTCCTGGGTAAAAAGCCCATCGAGGGGCGACCTGGTCTGCAGGTATCCCCGGAAGTGCTGGTGGAGCTTGTTGGATCAGCCTCGGAGCGCCTCCTTGTCTGCCTCTGGTCCCCAGGCTCGGTCGGTATGCTGGTCCTAGGGGTTGTCCGGTCGCAGCAGGTGACAAAGCTGCGGCCGCAATGGAGGGGCTTCGTTGCTGGACCCCTAACCTTGGCCCGGGAAGCCCTGCATGAGCCGACGCAGAGGCCCCACTCTGGCTTGCCATTGCTCCATGCTCCAGATAGTGGAAAAGCAGCCGTGGCAGCACCCATCCAGGCTGACTTGTGTGTGGGGAGGTTTGAACCATGGGACCCATACTGAGTAGTTCAAATGTTTCAAGTAATCTGGCTAGTGACTGACTCCGCAGCCATTCATGAACTCTGTCAGCTTCTAGGGATCACGGTAGTCTCCACTCGTTGGCAGCTTCAGTTTCTGGTGGCCACTATGCTCTTAAAGGCAGGAGAAAACCAATCACCGATTCTGTTGGCGAGGTTTGCCAAAGGATCAGTTCTCTGGGTCTCGCTCCGCTCCGGATCTCAGTGTACACGGCCTCTTCTGCAGCCGCTTCTGCTTCCGAAGAGTAACAGCGGGTTTCACAGATTTCCTCCTCCATGGGTCCGGTGGCCCCTTCACTGGTCTCCGGTTCTTGTTCCATCTTCCCCGAGTCTTTACACTCCCGATGCGTGTAGGGAGTGTTTCGGAGCTCAGGACCCCGGGCAGCAGTACAGCGTTAGCGAAAACTGCCCTGATTTTCTTTTTTAGGGGATTCGGGTTAATATCAGCATTCCACCCAAACTCTCTACCTCAAATCAGCGCTCAAAGACAAAGTCCATCCAAGTAAGAATTTATTAGAGAAGTCATATTGGCACATCTGGGAAAACCCGAATCTGAAATCCCACGTTTTCCCCTGCTAAATTAAACTCACATCCAACCCCCTTACTGATGACCCTCAAATCACACTCTCCAATCCACCTCCATTCTGAACTGCCGCCAAGTCGGGTCAATCCCCTCCAAACTCCAGCGACTCGGCCTTGAGCTCTGGCGAAATAATGTTGTTGTGGCTATCCTCCCTTCTCACTTTACTTTCATTCCCATGGTTACCCATCCTCCCTTGTGGCAGCCCCAAAAATGATTCAAGATGGATGGGGGCTGACATGGAGATTTTCAGTCACCCAGGTTATAGTTCTCTCAAAGATGCTTTTCAAAAGACAACTGGACTGCTTTTTCTTGAGGAAGAAAACGTTTTGCCATCACAATTGATAAAGCTTCTTAGATGAGAAGTGAAGTGTTTTATTCCTCCCGGTAAAACCGTCCAGTTGCCTTTTGAAATGTTTTCAAAACATTTGCTCTATCAATTAAACATTATCTGCACTATGTAGAAATAATTTAAAAGGAATAACTTATAATTTAATTATCTAAATAATGCATATAGTCCTTGGTCCACAATTCTGGACAGCTAACAATAATTAAAGTTACAACAATGAAACCCCAAAATGCAACAACAGTATTATTATTAACACAGCTAAGATCTTCATTAAAAAATTGCATCCTACAAACATACAGCCAAACTTACCTAACATCCCTTCCTATTCCCTGAGTAACCAAATTTTTAAAAATCAATTTTAATAACCAATAATAGACTATAACACTATGAAAAATCATGCATTTAATTGCTTCTTTCATTAAATATTAAAGCTAGAAAAGTATTAGCTAGAGAGAAAAAGATTTTAAAATGCTGCTTTTTCCTTTATTTGGAATCTCCTATAATCTTGTAAAAGAGCACAACACATGCACATGATACATTGCTCCGATTTTAAAAGTTATCAGATTGTCTATTCTCCAAGTATGGTCTGACCTTGCAAATAGTTCTTCTCCCCTTCTATCTACCTTCTTTTTCCGTGGGACCAAGTAATAGGAAAATATATGATACAATATCTATCTAGCTGTCTGAAATTGTTGCAAAGACTATAGCTGCCTCACGAAACAACAACCTAGAAACTGCTCCTGAATGGAATAGGAATTGCAGTTTACAACCACCTGAATAACAAAATAACAGAATTGGAATGAACGTAGGAGGTCCAGAATTCCCCAATCTTTCCACCTTTGCGGACCAGCATGGGGAGAGAAATGGGATGGTTCTGTGCAAGCAGTGGGCAAGTGCACACGTGCATATAGCTCCATTTGCACGAGTGGGAACACATGCATCCACCATTCACGCAAATGGAGTGCACGTGCACACATTCGGCCACTGCTCACACAAGGGGGGAAGTGTGCACGCGCATGTGCTCCCCTGCTGCTTCGGGCAAACGGTTTTGGCCGTGGCCCGGGGGTTGGGGACCCCTGTTCTAGTCCAACTTCCTGCTCAAGCAGGAAATCCTATACCATTTTAGTCAAATGGTTGTCCAATCTCTTCTTAAAAACCTCCAGTATTGGAGCACCCACAATTTCTGGACGCAAGTTGATTGATTGTTAAACTGGTTTGTTTTAAGTAAGCGTAACTTTCAGCAATAAGATTCTTTTACTGTTCTGTCTTTTTTCAATTAAAATCTTTGAAAGGAAACTAGCAATGAAAAGCTTTTTTAAAAAGGCATAGTAAAATTGTTTTTAATCTGTTCCTTTGATATTGCATTTTAAAAAATAGTCCCAGAGATTTTTAAAAATCTTATTTTTTTTTTTTTATATATATATATATATATATATATGAGTGATTATATTTTTTTACTGATGTTCTTAAAAATTCAGAGAGACTGGTATAGATCTATTCGGGCTTATATATATATATATATTTCTAAATCAGGTATTTTTATTGCAAACATGCTTTTATTTATATCTATCAGCAACAGGGAAAACATTTGGGGGCTTATTTGCAAGTATTAGGTAAGTAGCTCTTGAGAGATTCAGAACTTTTAAAAGTTGTAAAATCTTGGAACAAAAATAATATAAAAAGGCACTATGAATTATATATATAATTTTATACATATAAGTTTAAAATATATATTTTAAAAAAAGAACCAAGAGCAAGAAACAAGATGTATACCAATACAATATTTTTTAAAAAAAAATCTACTTGTCCATATAAAGAAACTAAAGTCACAATGGAAACTTCTAAAAGTCAAGTAATAAATCAATGGGTGAACTGAAAAACTTACTACAGGCCCTAGTGCTAAAGGTAAACACCTTTCTGTCTCAACTGGGGCATCCCATGTCTAATTCCTAAACAGTTAAATAAGCAATGTCACTAAGGAGAAAAAGGTATTCTTCTGCAACATATCTAACATTTACATTGCTCATTAAACAGATTTTGTTTAAATAATGAACAAACTGCATTAGATTCCAACGAGAATTGTAGAATTATAAGTCAACTGATAAAGCTCAGAGGAGATGGAAGAAATGGGAGGGAGAAGAGAGTATATTGACTAACATAAAGGGCGCAGCTTGAGAAAGGATATTCCTGCCACACCTGATCAAACATAATCCACAAAGGGGAGAGTGAAAAAAGAATTAGAGAAGCGAGACAAGGCTGTTGGAAATTTGCATCCAGAACAGATTTTAAAAAATTCAGTAGGGACTGAGGAAATACAGAATATATATTACTATAAATGCAAAAGCTGACTCAAATGTCAAGATTACTGCTTGAATAAATCTGAATATGAAAGTCATTGGTTCCATAACTTAATGAAGAAATGCTCAAGAAGAATCTAGGCAAGAGCTAAAAAAGGCCCTAAAACATGAAAAGTAGAGGTGTTCAAGAATACTAGTGAAACTCATCTATACAACTCAGCAAAACAAAATTAATGTCTTCAGAGTAATCTTAAAGGGATGTTCAATCACAGTTAAATGATAATATTAAATGTCATAGAAGAATCATTGAGGCTGATCAATAATGAGGGACAAAAATATAATTATTGATTCCACAGTTAAACAGGAATTTGGAATCTATTCCTTTAAGCATGCTGATGTTGCACTGCCTCTCCTATTAAGCCAATGAAATGTTAAAGTAACTATTATATTGTTCTGTACATAAACATGAAGATTTTCTGTGTTATCTTTGCATAAAGCAAAACGTTACCTAAACTTATACGAAAGATGTTACAGTTTTTTCATCTTTCAGTCATTTGGTAGTTTGTACCCACACAAAATCAGAACCCTTCACTCTTTTTACTTTGTTATCTAATCTATGCATACATCTAAAATGCTTCATTAAATAATATTGTAATATCCCATAAAGCTACGAGACTGAACTGAAAAAAAGGTTGGCGGAACCAGCTCGCCCTTCATTGCAAGCGTGACTCCTCAGGTCTGGAATCCCATTCACAACCTCTGCCTTTAACCTGGAATTGGAGGCAGCCCAGCGAGGGAGGGAGGCTGACCTCAAATGTCTGGGTGAAGCTGCTCTTTGCGCTTCGTTGTCTTGTGACTGTTAGGTAAGCAAATACCAGGTAATCCTGGTTCTCCTCCAAGCAAGAATGGAACGGGGAATACCTTCCATTGCCTGCCTCTTGGTTGTGCCGCTTAAAAAACAGAACAGCTCAAGATGCTCTTTTGCTGGAGAATGGGAAAAGCTGTGTTGCAAATGGAAGAAATGTGCAGGGAAACCAAGGAAGTTTGTGGGACAAAAAAAAAAAAGTTCAATCAGACCTTACAATTCACCAGATTTTTATTTTATTTTTTGCATTGAAGATCTGATTGAACTTTTTTTTTTAGTCCCACAAACTTTTTGGTTTCTCTTCACATTTCTTCCATTTGCAGCTTTTCCATTTCTCCGGCAAAAGAAGAGCATCTTCAGCTGCTGGAAGAAATGCAACAGAGCTGGAAAGCAAGTTTGTCTAGGAGCTAGCTTCTGCAAACTTTCAGAAAGCCAAGGTTTATCTTGTGGGAAAGTTTTTTAATCTGTCCCAAAGTGGGGACAAAGCTACTCTTGCTAATATAATTTGTCATGGGTTCTAAAGCGGTTTCCCAGAGAAAAGCTCCAGACTCTGATTAAATGCTTGCTGTAAGCACTTTGATTTAATGCCATGGGATTAATCTATTAATTGTTCCATTGAGCCACCAAGGCTTTCGGGCATAACAAAGGTCTTTTCAAACCCCTGCTTCTCAGGAAGGATGGCTCCGTTTTTTTAAGTCAAGAGCAGTGGTCAGGCAGTGGAAGTTATTCCCCATTCCATTCTTGCTTGGAGGGGGACCAGGATTACCTGGTATTTGCTTACCTAACAGTCACAAGGCAACGAAGTGCAAAGAGGAGCTTCACCCAGACATTAGGAGATCTTGCACAAGGCTGTGGGGAGGGGAGGCAGAACAGGCCGGAACAGCCAGCTTCCTCTGGGTGGTTTCTTCCCTCTCATGTCCAAACAGCAAGTGCTACGAAGCGAGAAGAGTTGGGTGGTGGCGCGCCAAGCTCTCTAACTCCGTGCTGGTGGAGAAATATGATGAAGTTGGAAAGCAGGTTTGTTTAGGAGCCCCTCTTGCAATTTAGCAAAAGAATGCTTTTGTTAACTGAGGGGAGCAGGGTGGTGGCATGCCAAGCTCTCCAGCTCCGTGGTGACGCAATTTGTGAAACCCAGGTGGGTTCAACACTCCAGCAAGTGGTGGGGCAGGGCCATACCCGCTTGTGAGAGAGGCTGGGGCTTTGCGGGGAAGGGGAGAGACCAGTCCGGCACTTTTCCACCTGGGTGGACACAGCATCCAAGGCCATGCAAGAGACCATGGGAAGCATGGGGTTCTCAAACCAAAGGTAATTTAGCAGTCAGTGACGGGGTGGGGAGGAAAAGTCCACGCAGCTTGGGACTCCAAGTGGTGGAAAGAGGCACATGGGGTCTTTCAATGAGTGGGGGGGAGGCCTTTGGTGGCTGGATGCAATGGTCTTGTCCCTGCTAGCCCTCTCCCCACATGGCCTTCCCTATCCTGCCTCATGTGCACTTAACAACCCATGCATTCAATTAGCGAATGCATTGGCAAAAGCAGGGAGTTTTCATGTTCATTTTATGTGATTCACTCCAACGAATCCTCACATTATGAATGTAAGTGGCAGGCTCTATTACATTTGTAACTTGGGGGGCTACCTGTATTTGTATGTAAACAAGAAGCACAAGTGGGATTAACTTTAGACTTTAGGAAATTTCAGATTAAGCTGCACTGCAATAAAGTACCAAGTAGGGTATGGAATGAATTTCAGACTCAAAACGAAGCTTTCATTATTTCTGTTGTTTCTGGTGAAAGAAAATAGGGACTAACTTAGCATAAATCATAATGTAGCCTTGTTCACTTCTTGCTATATTTGGATTAGCTCTATTTCTATCATGAATATTTCCTTAGAAAAATAAACATAGACATCACTTTTGGATAGTTGGGATTAATGCTTTCCACAGGACAGGAGCAATTTACGTTCTAGAGGAGGAAATTCCAACTTAGTAGCTGATATCTGTGACTTCAGCTCCTAAATCAAGACTGTGCAAGGCGCTTTTAATGATAATATAGTTTCATCTCTCTTTACTTCTTCAGAGATGGACAACTACAACAGGAAAACAGAGTTAAAACAAAAATATTAACATATATAATTCAGTGGAGAACACATTTTAAGGAAGCACCTCTGCATTTGACAAGTCTTACTGCAGACATATAGCCAAATCCAGTAAATGATTAGGTAATACAAATTAGCTGACATGGTAAATGTTTTTTTTACTGCTAGCATACCTCAGCTATAACAATTCCATACATTTTAGGTTTTTAATAAAGATTTACTACATAATCCATCTATTCTATGACTTTTTTCCAACCACATGGGGATGGTTTTGATACACTCTGGTCTACTCACAGAAAATAGCATATAAAGTAAAAAACAAATCAGTTAGGCACTTGCATATGTGGACAGATTTCTGATGGAACTCTGAGTGCCACATATGGGAACATAGAAAAAGAATGTATGTTAGTGAATTCAAGCCTAATACATAACTGGTATTAGATCAGAAGTAGAACCAGTACTGAACAAACATATGTAAAGAAGGAAATTGTACAGTACTCAGTTTTCTTAAATATGCAAATAGTAAAAGTGCATGAAAATCTAAGTATGAAGATTCTTCAGATCTTCCTGCATTTAGTATAAAATTTTAAAGATCCATTTACACAGTACAACAAGAAGCCCACATTATAACTCTTAGTTATACTTCAACAGAACCTATAAATTCAAATGAACCTCTGTATAAGGCAATAGCAGACCAAGGATTTACAAATCCAACTCTCAGTCTCTTAAAATTAAAGTCTAAATACCACACAATCCAAAGCTATAATTTATTCTGAACATACAATGTGGCATATGCAGGACAAAGTGCTCAGATCTCCAGCTGTTAACCCCATCACTTTGTGGGGAAGAAGTTAGTTAGAGAAGATGCCAGCTGAATTTATTTTATACTAGAAAATCTGTGACCTCTTGAGTATCATTTCAGTTATTTCTTATCAGATTCCTCAGTGCCTTCAATAATGGCAGAGCTTCTAATGTACTTGAAAAAGTCTTAAAATTTCAGGAAGATACTCAGAAATGTATCTGCCTTGAAGGTAGTGTCCATGTTCAAATGTATAGCAGAGTCAAAAGCTCAATCAGGAGTTGATCACAGGAAATGTTTCATGACCTTTTCATGACCTGTTATAAAATGTTTTATGATAATTTTTATGTCATTAAAGGTTTTATAAAATTTATTAAATTTCAATTTCAAAGGAGTCATGGGTCCCAGATTTTGGGTGCATTCTGTAAATTAAGCAGTTTGAGGCAGTTTGATTCCAAAAGTTTGAACCTGCTCTATGATCTATGCTCTATGATTTCACCCAGTTAAAGGTTATAGATACAAGAGTTTTATTATAATATAACCTTTAGTATTATATAACCTTAACTTAAATGTATAATAGATTTGTATATTGCAAAGCAAAGCACAGCCTCAAGCATAACTTTTATTTTCAACAATGCTTTTGGATGTCACAAAGATAACCCAAAATATTCTTATAAAACAAAACAGCAGATGACTCTTATCACACTGCTTAATATGGAAGAATGCCTATGTGGTTCAATAGAAATCGAAAATAAAACAACAAAGAGCATCCACCTAAACAACATTGTGATGCCTTCAATAATGAGGACCATAATGAGGAACAAATGCTTTTATGTTCTAATATAATATAGAAATGAATCAAGATGCTGAAAAAATACAAATAAGTACAGGAAATTTAAAAATGAGCAGTTAGAAATTATAAAAACTTATCACCACAACCAATTTTAGGTGTAAATAATGCCGAAGAAAAAGTGTTTTGTGAAATAATTTTCAACTATTAAAAAATTGCTGTCTAATGAATAACTGGCTAAAGCTGTTTGGAGTATGATATGCTGTTAAGAAAAAAAATATATCAAAGGGTATCTAACACAGAACTGAAGAATACTATCAGAAACATGAATACTGACTGTGGTAATTAATCAGAAGACGACATTACAAAAGTAAGAAACAGAGATTGTACCGAACAAGACCACTTGAAATTTCAATACTTAAATTCCCTCTTGGAAGGGAATCATGTTGTAAATTCTATAGAAAAATAAATAAGCCTAGTATAACACTGCAATATTATTGCATGCAAATATTATTACAAGACAAAATTTATTCAGAAATTATAGCTAAAATATGTTAAAATGATAGACTCAGACATTATTATTTAAAATTCAAAGAAGCTGAAAACAGTAAAGATACTCAAAATGAGCAAATTTGAGTAAAAAATTAAAACACATTTCTTGTTGGGAAAAAACAAATAATAAAAAATGTAAAACTAGAAGGTTGGAAGAAAAGATTTTTTCTAACTTATAAATTAAAGATAGCCATCTTACATATTGATAAAAAAACTTATCAAAATCTAATAAAACAATTGTGAATGACCTTTTTTCTCTCAAAATCTGCTTTTTCACAAGATGAGATGAGATATTCTTAAATTAGGGTCATTATCTGCACTGCACATATATCCTACTTCACAGTATTATTTTTAATTTTAAGACTTACCAGTTACATTGTTCAAAACGTCTTTCAAAACACTGAAGCTGTGCAATAAGGGATCACGCTCTTCATCCTAAACATATGAATATATTGTTATATATTTAAAGCTGGATCCTCAGAAGAAAGAATGAAGATTTTAATCTCTTCAATGGCACACTATACGAAAGTATGACTATAAAACCATTTTTTCTGAATATTAGCAATTTACAGTTCTTATTTCTGAAGAAAATGTTTTTTTGTAGGAGAGGAGAGGACAGTATACAATACAACTTAAAACTTCAGATGTTTCTACACCACAGCACAATACACTAGAATAGAGCATGGGAAACAGACAAGGAACCTAGAGATCCTAATCCAAGGAAACAAAGTGATGTGTTAGCCATCACTAGACTTGTTGGGATGACAGCATGGACAGCAACAAAATATTTAAAAGAAACACGCAAAAGAAAGGATATTATACCATTCCTAAAGAAAACATGCATGTGCACAGAAATGTAGGAATTGGAGCATGAAAATCTTGCCAAAAGCGTTTAGTGAAGAATAAAAAGTGAAATAAAAATAATACATTCAGGTGAGGGTTTCTTTTTCATAGACTATACGAGCAAGCAAAAATATAGATGATGTCTTCCAGGATTACATTATCCTGATTTCAATTATCCTGATATCTGCTGAGCACTTAATTCGGTCAAGAATCAAGGTCCAACAAAATCTGATGGATCAAGCGATAGAGTTTTCTATTGGTCCAAATGCAATATCTGAGAACTCAATTAATTCTAACATTTGAATTGATAGAATAAATTTCCTTTATGGAATACTAAAATACTTTTTTTAATGAAAGAAATCTATGTTAATCTATTACCTGTTCGGAACTCTTTTAAGGCATACATTTGTGGATGCATGATAACTTTTGCTTCAGAAATCTAGAGATATTATTCTAGAGACATTAATACAACAGGAAAAGATGGTTAAAATGTATTGTTGAAGCTTATAAAGCATTTGCATCAGATTAATGAGGACATATCAGTCAAACGCGAGGAAATCAGGAAATTCAAGCAGTTCAAATGACTATAAAAATTTATTGCAAGCTTAAGATCTCTACAAGAATCTGATCAATTAATGGTCAAGGGAAATGAGTTTGACCCTTCCCTCAGGCTCAGCCTGGTCATTTACTACAATATAATTCTGGAAGTGGTTAATGGACTAAGACAAGATCCCACCTCTTCCAATGTGCCTCTAGCTCCTTTCTTCCCATCTTATCAATTTTAACTCAATTTTATTAATATTTCTTGTTTTAATGCTTTAATGTTTTATCTTGTGGGTTTTTACAATTGTAAGCCACCCAGAGCCCCTCTGGGTGAGGTGAGTGGCACATAAGTTTAGTTCATAAATAAGAAATAAAAAAGAGTAAGAATAAACTGTGTAGCTACACAAATGGAATAGTTCTTGAAATGAACTAGGAAAAAATACAGGGAATCTAGTGATAAAGCTAGAACTTACTATCCTACCAGTAACATCAGTAACATGAATGCTATTTCAAAAATCCAGTCTAAAATCTGTCAGTTATGGACAGCACTATTAAACATATAGATCAGCAATCCCCAACCTTTGCGGCTTGGAGGCCCAAGTGGGAGGGGGGAGAGGGGAACTGGGTTCCGGCCTACCGCTCACACGGCCCAGTTACAAATAAGCCAGGCCTGGTAGCAGGCTCTGGACCGGGGACTAGGGACTCCTGATATAGGTAATACCTAATTATATACATCTGATTCCTCTGTAATCTTTAAATAAATTGTAAAATTTTGAGGAGTGATAGAAATGGAATAAATTTCTCAAGCATCTATAAGTCATCTAGCCCAACCACTCTCCTTATACAAAATTAAAAATAATATTCAATATTCATGTCCATTATATTAACCATGATATGGCTACATTAACATCTTGCTCTTTTTTACAGTACAGAAGGGAAGATATAATAATATTCCTTTTGCAGAGCAAAGCTGCCTTTACTATAAGGGAAAACCTATGATTCCAGTCCACATATACTTTCTGAACTAGCTAACCTCATATGCTCATACACTACATAGTCGTAGTTAGGTGCTTGCTGTTAGTCTGAGGATAATTATATTTCAGTCTGGAACCTTAATATCTCTTAGAAGAATTGCATTTTTACACTGCCATTATTTTACACAACAAAATACTGTCTTAACTGTATTACTATACAGAAAAAAATATAATACAGAAAAAGATTAAATGTAGAAAAAAGTTATAATATGCTATATTTTGACATACTTAGTGTATTTTGGAAAACTTTAACAGCATTACTTCAGGTTACTGAGGTTGTGTAAAGTCATATTGTTTCAATTGGATAGCTATATAAAACCTACAGTGCCTTCAGACCCCCTTCACTTTTGTCAATTTTGTCATGCTGCAGCCTGAATCTTCAGTTGTCGAAATTCATTTTTTTCTCATTAATCTACATTTAGCCCCATAATGATAGTGAAAACAGGATTTTAGAAATGTCTGTAAATTTATTAAAATGAAAAAACTGAAATATCACATTGGCATAATTATTCAGACCCTTTCAACAACACGTGAAATTTTGCTCAGGTGTCTCCCATTTCTCTTGATTATTGCTGACATGTTTCTACACCTTGATTGGAGCCCACCTGTGGTAAATTAAATTGATTGGACATGATTTAGAAAGGCACACACCTCTCTATCACAACTGACAATGCATACTGTAGTAGACCAAAAGCCATGAGGTCAAAGAAAGTTTTCCACTCATCTCCTCTGATTCTAATGCAGTAATAAGCCTCTTTTAAGTCCAACTTTGTGAAAATCCTCTCTCCCCTTTGCCAAATGGGCTAGCATATCCTTCATGGGAGGAAGGGAGTACATATTTTCCATGCAAATGGTGTTCAGAGATCTACAATCCACGCAGAGATGCAAAGACCCATCTTTTTTCTCTCTAAGCAGAACTGGGGCAGCCACCCGGGGTCTGGCTAGTTGGCTAAAACCCCTAGCTAGGTTTTTTTCAATGAATGCGCGGAGCTCATCTAATTCCCTGGGAGTCATCAAATAGAGCTTCAATTTCAATAGCTTGGCTCCCGGAATAATTTTACTGTCACAGTCCGTTGGCAGATTGAAGGGGGGAGGAAACTCGTACAACTTCTTTTCACTGAAAACTTTCCTCAGGTTCCAGTATTCCTTCAGGATGGCCAGTAGGGGTTTCTCTTGCATCACAGCTCCTGTCTCCTGGTGTAAAACTCCCTTATTTAACTGTTCTCGGCTACGTTGGGGTTTGCCATCTGGTGGGAAGTTTTATAGTTCGTTTCTCCAGTTCACCTGTGGGTTCCACCATTTCAACCAGACTAATCCTAGGACAAGGGACCTCTCCATCCCTGGGGCCACTACAAAGCTTAAAGTTTCTGAGTGCGCACCCATCTGCATTCCCAAGGGTTCATTGGCAAAGAAGGCCTCCAGCAACTCAACCATCCAGCTGGCAAAATGCAATTGGGGTTTTGAGTCTCCTTGAGTTTCAGTTTCTCCACAACAGCTGGACTCACCAGGCATCTGGTGCACCCTGAGTCTAGAAGCATTCTTAAGGAGGCTTTCTGACCAGTTCCTGGGAGCTGTAATTCTATGGGCATAGTTACGGGTGCAATAGGGCCGCTCACCAAGGGGCCGTCATCCGACTCACTGTCCATTAGCCCCTGGTCTTCCTCCAGTGGGGTAAGAGTTCCCTCCTCTCGTTTGGGGGAGGGAGTGAACTCCACGACCTCCAAGCTTTTTAGGGCTGTCTCCTTCACCTAGGGTTGTGGTCTTGTCGCTTTTCCTTCCGGAGCTGCTTCTCCTTTTTTTATTGGTTTGCTTGACACTCTGTTGCCCTATGGTCTTTTCCTCACTTGAAGCAGGCAGAGAAACATGGTGGCTGGGCTTGGTCTTCAGCAATTTCCCTCTTTCTCTTGGGAGTTGACTTCTTCCACACTTTGCCACTATGATACTTGTTTTGGTTGATCTTTACCTCTTCAGCCGGCACGCACCATGCATGCATTGTACAGGTCGTCGTTCAGGCCATCTTTGAAGCAACCCACGAGGATCCTCTGGCCAGTCAAGACGGCAAGCCAGGTCTCAAAATTCCTCGGTGTACTCGACTGCTGGTCTTCGCCCTTGCCTCACAGTTCTGATGCAATCTCTGGCTTTCCAGTCAGTTACAAGTCTTCAAATTACCGTCTCAAGGCAGTCATGAATCAGTGAAACTCCTCAGCTCAGCGGCATTGGCATTGTGAAGCGTTACCATCCACCTGGCTGCAGGCCCCTCTAATACCAGAGTAACAGCTTTGACCTTAGCCCCCTCGGTAGGGATTTTGTTCCCATATTCCTGCATATAGGTGAAGACCTGTATCAGGAAAAATCCCAGCTGCTGAGGATCTCCATCAAATTTCACACCCAGGGGGGAGGGGGCTTCTGTCTGCAAGGAACCACGGCATCTCCCAGCCTCAGGGCATTTCCTGCCCCTATGTCTCTGTGGGGTCCCTGCCATCGTTGCTGCTCCTGCTGGGTGGCCATTACTACTGCCATGGTGTCCAGGGATGAGGTTTTTCCATCTCCCTCCTCCAGCTGGATCCGTCACCCCCCCGGACATGCGGGCCAAGGCCTCTCTTGCTTTCGAGCTTTGAAATGCATCCATCATGATTCACATGGCTTGCCTCATGAGGAGGTCGGCTTTGTCGGGGTCGTCCCCTTCCTCCTCATCCTCCAGCATTCCCAGCTCCTCTTTCCATCCTTTCCAACAAGTGCCTCAGGAGAGAGTGATTCCTTTCATTCTCCCTTCCCAATCATCCTTCTTCCCAATGCCTATGAACCATCTAGGCTTTGTTGAGTCTCCTAGACTGGCAGCTTCCTCCACCCATCCAGCGGAGTTCGTGCCCGGCTGAAGTTTGTCTGAAGCTTCGCCCCAGCATTCAGTTTCTTCTTGATCGCTACCTTGTACCGACATTATTTGCACAATCCCCATGGCAGGGCAGGCGCCTCTGCCGGTTGACCAGTTTTCAGACTCTGCCTAATGTAAGGACCTACCTTAGCTACCTTCTCAAGAAAGTAAAATTCTTAAAGCAGTCTGCATTTCAAAGAGAACTTTTACTGAGAGATAATGATCGCAGAGAAGTCAGACCGAGTCTGAATTCGCACACAAAGTATTAGGCTAACTATCCCCTTCAAACCCCCACCACACTCCAATGTTCTGTGTCCATCCAAAGCCAATGAAATGCTGCAAAGGTGTTTTGAAAAACTCAGAGACATAGTGGTAAGATGTTGTCTTCATGGTGCTGCAACCTTGAATACCAGGTTGGAATCAGCTGAGAAATAGCCAGTGCAGATGGGCTAATGTTCCTCCCCCACAAGCTTCCAAGCAGTTACAGCAAAAGCAAAAGCATGCAAAACATTCTCCCACCAAGCCTCCTCCCCCCCACCTTCAGAATGGCAGCATTCCAACAGAGACCTGACACTGTCTGCAGAGCTCAGACAGGATTATTGCAAGGCACAGATCTGGGAAAAGCTACAATAAAATTTCTGCTGCACTGAAAGTTCCTAAAAGCATAGTGGCTTCCATAATTCTCAAATGGAAGATGTTTGGCCCAACGAGGACTCTTCCAAGAGCTGGTCACCCTGTTAAACTGAGCAACTGGGGGAGAAAGGCCTTAGTAAGAGAAGCAACCAAGACCCCAACGATCACTCTGACTGAGCTTCATTGATCCTGTGTGGAGATGGGATAGAGTCTCGAAGGATAACCATCACTGTAGCCCTCCACTGATCTGGGCTTTATGGCACAGTGGCTAGATGGAAGCCTCATAGAGTTTGTTCCCCACAGTCTGAGAGTCCTTCAGGTTCTTTTTTGCAAATTCCAAATGGGCTTTCAAGACCAGTGGGGTCTTGGTTACCTCTCTTACTAAGACCTTTCTCCCCCCGATTGCTAGATTTGATGGAGTCACCAGCTCTTGGAAGAGTCCTGGTTACGCCAAACGTCTTCCATTTGAGAATTATGGAGGCCACTGTGTTCTTAGGAACTTTCAGTGCAGCAGAAATTTTACTGTAGCTTTCCCCAGATCTGTGCCTTGCAATAATTCTGTCTGTGAGTTCTGAAGGCAGTTTCTTTGACCTCATGGCTTTTGGTCTGTTACAGTATGCATTGTCAGCTGTGACATCTTCTATACAGAGGTGTGTGCCTTTCGAAATCATGTCCATTTACCACAGGTCAACTCCATTCAAGGTGTAGAAACATGTCAGCAATGATCAAGAGAAAAGGGAGCCACCAGAGCTAAATTTCACATATTGTTATAAAGGGTCTGAATATTTATGCAAATGTGATATTTCAGGGTTTTTAAAAATAAATTTATAGACATTCCTAAAATTCTGTTTTCACTTTGTCATTATGGGGTACTGAATGTAGATTAATGAGAAAATATGAATTTCAACAACTGTAGAATCAGATTGCAGCATAACAAAATTGACAACAGTGAAAGGGAGCTGAATATTTTTTGAACGGACTGTATAAATAAATAAATGAATCTTATATTTCGGATATACTGTGACAAAAATAGCTAAAAATATTACTTTCAAAAGTTGAGATTTACAATTAGCTTGGATTATAAAAAAATACTTGGGATGCTATTTTGCCTAAAATATACTGAATGAAATATGACTGAATGCATAGATGGGTATAAATTCTTGATTAAAACTGCCTTTGAGTCTCAAGATTAATGTAGTCAAATTAACTTGTAGACTGACGCATTTCAACAGGAATTCCAATGCTAATTCCTATTAGGTATGTATGTTGCACAGATTGATAAACTCAAGGAAATGTTTATAGTGGGAAAAGACCCCTTGATTTTTACGAGAATGGTAGGTTTAATTTACCAGATTTCCAAGTTCATCACTGGACTTTTATTCTAACCACTTATGTAGAATTTTAAAAAAATGATTATCATTCCCTTTGAGCTTGCTTAGCAAATCAATTTGTGATTCCTCTGAAATCATTTCAAGTTACTGGGTCTGACATAAAAGACTAAAATTGCATATATTAACATAGGATCATTAATTATTATAATTTTTCTTAAACACTTAACATTGAAAGATAAATTGTATTAGACAAATTTAGATTTAATTAATACAATTCTTCCATTTCTAGTAACTTACCAAACGTACATGAGTACTCCATCTTGCACTGCGTTTTATGGCTCCTATTACTGTATTGATTTCACCTTGTACAATGTAAGTATTCTTATCTACAATCCTGGCAGTCCTAAAACAGAGACATCAAGTTATTATTCCACCAAAAATGCATATTCTCCACATCTGATCAAATAATTAGGAAACAAATGCCCCAAAATAAAAAGTTTGAAAAGAGACAAAAGACAGGTTTAGGAAAAGTAGCAATGATCTGAATTGCACCAGAACAGTCTGCTTTATACACTATAATTGATAGTTATTTGTTTCTCAACACTGAATTTACAAACTCATAAAAACTATAAAAAGAGTTCCTTTCATACCTCAACACTGACATATAGGGGTACAAAAAAGTGAGGGTTCTGGGCTGCATGAAGTCCAAAGAAGTTTAGTTATGCCCCATTACACTTCCTCACCTTCTCAGCTGTATCTCCCCTTCAACTCACTACTAGATTTCTCACTAGTCAGTGCAGAAATACTGCTATACTGTTTTTTCCTATCTGATCACAAGTAGGATATATCACCCTGTTTTCCCTAATGCATTTCATACTACTTCTTGTCTTCATTTTTCATTCATGCCCCAATTACATAATTTTTTAGCCTAATTTTTGCTACTGCGTCTCCTATACTGCTGTTTCTTTCTCCTCCAATCCCATTCGACAAACATCCTGTATCCTTCTTAGCATATTTTGCCTAGTACTTTTCTGACTATTTATGTCTTTATTTTTTTTCAAATCAATGCTTTTTTCCTTAATGTATTAAGTATTATATTATACAAATAAAACATATACATCTACAGTACAAAATAGATACCTTAAAAAAATAAAAATCGGAAAATGGAAAAAAAGAGAGAAAAAAAGAGAAATAAAAGAAACTTCCCCCTTCATCCCAAGCAAATATAATCAACATTAAAAACTTATCATTATCTCTTAAAATACAACCAAACATCTCTTTATTCTATATCTTTAAAAAATACTGCAGAACTTTTCTTGATGATAAAGGTAGTACTCAACTTATAATGGCAACTAGTCATAAAGCATGACAACATCACTTAGTGACAGCAATCCCTGTAGCCCTGGTAACCACTGTTAACTGAATCCCATAGCTGTTAGGAAGGCAACTTTCTGCCAGCTTCTCACAATAAAAGTCAATGGGGAAGCCACTAGGAAGTTGCAAGTCCCAGGCTTACAGGCAGGAAAGTGGCTGCTATCACATAGGGAGGAGGGTTGGAAGAGGCACTGTGCAGGGGGTATGTGAGGGCTGCCATGTAGGGCAGAGATAGTCCAGAGGTCAGGGCGGGAAGGGTGCACAGGAGTCAGCATGGGTCATGGAGGGTTGAAAGAGTGAGCAAGAAGCATCAGACAAATTGGAAAAGATGCACAACAATGCACAAGAGATGCTATGCAGGTCAGGGAGGGTGTCCAGGAGTACAGTGCAGGACTGTGAGGGTGGCCAGCACAAGCGCATAGGGGCTGATTTATTACATTATAAACCACTGAGAATCATTATCTTCTCTCCCTAGAATGTTCAAGACTGCTAACAGACAAAATAAATATATGTGATATGGAAGAACTAGAAACCAATTAAAATACATGACCAGTAGATATGTCACAAATAATGCATTAGATACATCTGCAAATATTTAATTTGCTAGTATCATCTCTTGAAAACCAGCATCATCCAAGTACCAAGAAATACTCTGAAACTGTAGACCACGGGTGTCAAACTCAAGGCTCGGGGCCTGGATCCAGCCCATGGGGTGCTTAGATCTGGCTCATGGGGCTGCCCTGGAAACAGCAAAGGACCAGCCCATTGTCAAGCCTGAATCTAACAAACTGGTGGCCGGTTCCTTTCCAGTGAGGGTTTGTTTCTACCATGGGTTATTCTCACATGAATTCAGGTTGACACAGTTTGGCACTGAATGGGAAGAGCAGAGGTGGATGGAATCTTCAGCCAAAACAACATAGCTAGCCAATGAGTCAAATACATTCCAATGGCAGGCTGGCCAGAGGAGGAGGAGAGAAATCGCCAAGCAACCAGCCCTTATCCCGATTGGACAGTGTGACATATTCTTTTGGAAAAAATGAGAACCTTTACTTTAAGTGGGGTGGAAAGCAAGGGAACTTTTAGTACTGGCTTTCCACCAGTTTGTGTCAAGATGATGTATCTAAATAAATTTGTTCTTTGAGGAAACAAAATGCCTCAGAGTTCAATTTGTGATGGGTACATTAAGCCAGTACTCCAAAACTCTTCGCTCCAACTGGAGCTACTTTCCGGGGTCCTGAGCCCCAGCTACTGCCTGGATCACCCAGGGAGTAGGAAGACTCAGGGAAAACTGAGAAATGGAAGAGGAGGGGGAAGAGCTAGATGGCAATGGGGGGGGGGGAACTCCCTGGAGAAGCGGCAGGCCCCCGTGTATGCCCGCAGCCGGCCGAAGTGGTGGAGAGTGCTCAGTTGGCAGGCACATAGCCTGTGCCAGCGTCCAAGTGCCAGCCGTTAGGAGCCCTTGCCCAGAGGGGGGCAATGTCCAGCTACATGGTTCATCTCGAGGATCGGCAGGAAACCTACCGGAGGTGACACGGAAGGGACCAGTTGCCGTCATCACCCAAAGAAGAGAGTGGGGTCCGTCAATTCTGGGTGAGTTGAGGCAGCAGGATTTCTCGGTGACGACGCATAATCGGAGCCTGGGGAGCCTCCCAAAGGACTTCAGCGGGACAAGCCACGACTGCCCGTGGCCACAACAGAGCCCACTGAGGTGCCATACAAGCCACTCTCCTGACTGCTCACAGCTCCAGCAGACAGGGCTGATGCAACCCAACAGGAACCGAAACCCGGGTTACGGCTGACCGCATGCTGTGTTTCTTTGCTCCTCAGCCACCACAGCTGCTGGGCCGATCCACCCTCCCCACAGGCCTGCAGACCCACCGCAGATCAAAAGCTAGCCTCCAAGGTGCCAGCTCAGCCAGCAGTTCCCTCCGCGGCTGGGAGAAGCTTCCGTCCGGCCTGTGGGATCCTTAAGCAGCGGTCACCAGAGCCAGAGCCGGCAGGACCAGGGTGAGTTGGGGCCTAGGGAATGGAGAACCGTGCTGCCCAGACCAGCCAAGGGGGAATCGCCGGAGAAACCCAGCAAGGAAGGAGGCAGGTTGCACGGCTACCATGTCCCCCCTTGAGGGGCTGGGAACCACCCGAATGGGATTACCACTCCAGCTGTAGCTGGATCCAGTCGCAACGGGTCCTTACCTCAGACCCACCTCTGCCTCCTGCACCTATTCCTTCATCTCACCGGTCAGCAGCCCAGCCGCCTGTCGAGGCCCAATCAAAGAGACTCCTGCTTGGCCAACAATTCGCCACCAGGAACCCTGGGAAAGGGGCTGAGAGGGACCACTCCACGGCCAGCTGAGGAGCCCGCAGAGCTGCCGGCAGCCCCCACTCCTGGTCCCACGCCAGAGTTGAAAGCCACTGACCCGACCAGGCCAAGGAGAAAAACGTGCAGGAGGAGAGAAGGAGGAAAATTCAGGCTGCAGAGGTCCCCATTCCCTCAGCTGAGGGAGAGGGAACGCCTATGACCTATGACAGCAACCACAGTGAAGATGACCCAATGGTGAGTGAAGCCATCCGTCGCTTTACCATCAAATCAAGGATAATAGCGCCAAAGACCGGGGCCCAGGGGGAAGTGAAGGCCGTAATCGACATGGGCTGTACTCACTGCCTGATCAACCTACCCACCGTCCTAAAGCTGGGGATCTGGATGAAGATGATTTGACCCATACAGTTTGAGCAGGTCGATGGGTCATTGATAGGTGGGGGCCCTGCCACACTCCTTACCGAGCCCGCAAGACTAGAAATGGGTCATCACAGATAGCGGCTCCACTTCATGGTGGAGCCAAGGATGAGAGAGGCGGTGATCCTGGGGCTGGCGTGGCTGGAAAAGTGGGAACCCACCATCACATGGAAGGATGGCTAGAGAGAGCTGAAGATAGGGATAGGTCCTCACCCCCGTCTAGTCGCCGGAGGAGAGGCCACCCGACCATGGGACAACACCAACCAAGACAAGAAAGCTGCCACTGCCTCACAACCCCTCCCAGGCACCCCCCAAACCCCTAGAGAGTACCAGGACCTAGCAACGGTATTCAGCGAGGAGGTGCCAAACGTGCTACCTTACTGACCCACTGATTGAGCCATAGAGTTTGTACAAGGGACTAAACTACCCAAGCCAAAGATGTACTCCATGACACCAGAAGAGATGAAAGAGCTAAGGAAGTACATTGACACTAACCTAGCCTGGGGGCTCATCCAGCCAGCAAAGTCTAGGGTGGCCACCCTGGTCCTCTTTAAGGAGGAGGACAGGTTGATGAAGCTGTGCGTTGATTTTAGAGGAATTAATGCCGTATGCGTGGAGAACACCTACCAACTCCCCCTCGTGAAGGACATGTTGGCCCACCTGGCTAAGGGAAAGGTGTTCACCAAACTAGACCTACGAGAGGCATAGTGTCAGGTGCGAATCAGAGAAGGGGACGAGTGGAAAACTGCCTTCAACTACCCCCTTGGTAGCTTTCAGTTCAAAGTAATGCATTTTGGTTGCAAGGGGCCCCAGCCGTCTTCATGCAGCTGATAAATGAGGTGCTGCATGACCACCTTTACAAATGGGTTCTCATGTACCTGGATGGCATTCTCATCTTTACTGAACCCTAGAAGTACACGTGAAACTAGTGCACCAGATGTTAGAAAAACTCCTGGCGGCAAATCTATACACAAAGCTGTCAAAATGCGAGTTCCAGAAGACCAGTCTAGACTAGCTGGGTTACCGAATGTCGAGTAAGGGAGTAGAAATGGATCCGGCAAAAGTAATAGCAGTACTAGATTGGCAACCCCCACGCACGCACGCGCAAGCAACTGCAAAGTCTCCTGGGGTTTGCTAACTTCTACCGGCAATTAATCCCTGCCTTCGCTGAAATCGCCAGGCCCCTCACCAAACTGTTGAAGACAGGGAAGGGCCCACAGCAGCCGCAGCAGTCAGCCCCTGAAATGGACCTTAGAGTGTGTCAGATCCCCAAACATGTATCTGACATTCTTTCCAGGGGGAGAGGAGGGAGAATGGTTTTCCTGTAACATTCCATTCCCTTGCACGGGGGGGGGGGGGGGG
>JANHFL010007174.1:10860-68396 GCA_032468155.1 Oxyrhabdium leporinum | reverse complement strand
TTTATTTTATACTGTTTTTAAATAACTGTTGTAAACCGCCCCGAGTCTTCGGAATGAGGCGGTATATAAATTAAAAATTAAACTAAACTAAACTTTGTTCTTTTTTACACTTACTTTATTATATACTTTTCCTGAGATGTATTTATTATTTACATAAAATCTCTTAATAAAGATTATTTTTGAAAAAAAAGTGTTCATATTTTGGTATTATATTATTCTCAGTTCTTAAAAATGAAAGCAGTTTGGAAAACAAAGCAAAAAAATCCAGATGGCCACAAATTCTTCCAGTATCAGGGAAATGGATCGCTAATTTCTAATTGGACACTAAAAGTGGCCAATTAGACCACTATCCTAGCAACTCAAAGATAAATTGGATTCTAAAAGCGCAAGCATCTAGTTGTCAAGATTGCTATACAGTAATCTAATTTCTTATCGCTTTTAACAAATCCAAAGTCTTCATAAGAACCTTGTTTTACTTTACCAAGAGTCTGATACTTGGGATGACAAAAACTGAAGGAACTCATCTGTATAATGCTTCAGATTTGCTTCAGCATGCTTGTGAAAGTAAACAAAACACCTGTCTATGACTCATTAAAACATCCATGGCAAATTCCTTCATGGAATCTAACAGGTTCTTCTGAGCTCTGATGCTTAGCCACTCCCCCATACTGAGCTACTGTGTTTATAGCCCATGGCAGCTATGGAACACCTCCACCTACTCCAGGGTCTTTCCAGCACCAAACAAGTTTTTATTTTCTCCAGATACTTAGCATTTTAGCATTAATTTTTATGCAATTTTGAGAGTAATTTTATTTCTATTCATTATGTTCATTTAGTTAAGAAGTTCTTAACAAAATAGACATAAATTAAAATTTAAAAACTTGTTAAATGGTTTCTTAATCTATCTTGAGAAAACGTATTTTAAATAACAACATATAAAAAATTTAAATAAAACAAAGTATACTTGGTTTGAACCTAACCCAACCTTAGATGGCTTGGTGTTCACTGATTTTGTTCTTGGGAACTGCTTCAAAATTTGCTACCTGCTGCTATCAAGTTTCACCAGCAGCTTTTTACCAGCAGCTTCCAGAACAGGAATATAGTTTCCTATGAAGACCCAGGGTTTGGTTATTGCAACGCCACTTGGCCAACAAAGTTTGTTAAACTTCACTACAGACTTTTTGGCAAGCAAGTCATTACCTGAACCAAATAAAGCATGTTTAAAAGCCATTCTCATATTATGCAAGACTTGTTTTAAAATTAACTCATCGGCCTACATGAAGATTCCAATTTAGGACAGACCTTGAAGAAAAACACCAAACAATGTAAATTTACTCATTGGTCACATCCGTGACTTGGAGGTAATTTGTACTTGTTTAATCTGGTCACTCTTTAAATAGCTGCCAGTTTTCAAAAAAGCCGATGCTTGTTCATGATGAAGCAATTTGAAAAGCTTTTTGTAGAGATTTAGAGTTAGGCCCAAATATGACAGGACATACACCTAATGTGTTAAGAATTCAGAAAAGCAAAACTAAAAGAGGAAGGTAATCTTAAGGCTTTGACATTAAGATTCAACTGTTTATTAATCCTCTCCACATCTCAACTTTTTATTAATCCTCTCCACATCTCAAAAATACTTTAAGTTTTATATTCATCTAAACTGACTAATTTTTTTTTTTATTTTTTTTTTTACATTTATATACCGCCCCATTCCGAAGACTCGGGGCGGTTTACAACTTAGTAAAAGTAAGAAGTTGATAAGCAACTTTGAATGTTCCGGGGATTGTATCGAGAAATAATCTTCTGATCAAAGTCCATTTGTTACATTGTCATG
Organism: Oxyrhabdium leporinum; assembly: GCA_032468155.1. Classification (NCBI taxonomy): domain Eukaryota; kingdom Metazoa; phylum Chordata; class Lepidosauria; order Squamata; family Cyclocoridae; genus Oxyrhabdium; species Oxyrhabdium leporinum. Next base: position 66,562 of record JANHFL010007174.1, on the reverse strand, counting down.
TATGAACTTTGACACACTTGTTCAACTAAATAAAAGCAAGCCTCGGGCATTCAGTCTGGGCTGGCCATCCGAGACATTCCTTGTGTGTCTCATCTTATGACCAGACCGGTCAGCCACAGACTATAAACTGCAACTATATTTTAAGCTAGTTGGGCAAGTCAAATCAATGTAGTTAGTACTCCAGTCTGCTGGGTCAATGCATACAATTAACTCTCTGTCATGTTTAATTGAAACATGGGGCTCAGTACATAATTTTCAGCTATATTAGACCAAATATTGAAATAAGCTCTATAGGATGGGTAAAACTACATGCATGTCTGAGCTATACCTCTTTTCTCCTTACACTGCACTGAATTAGGAGGCATCTATCAGAGTGGAATGGGACAATTTGCTGCAGCCAACTCGCTGTGGCCAACTCACTGTGGAACAACTCAACAATTCAATTTAATTATTTAAAATAATTTTAAAAAATAATTTTTGTCATTCACATTTTGTTCCTTATTTTGCATCCTTTAATGCATCTATTCCACTCTTTCTTCGATATTAGTGTAACTCTTGTCCTGTGGTGAGAGCTGTCCCATGGCCGTGGGGAGTTCATCACAGCAAATTGGTCACAACAAGTGGTCCTAGACACCTATCGGAGCCTCTTCTGAATATTATTGTGGACTCAAAATATATATTTTGACCCTTGCCATATTGGCAATGCAGTTGGGATGATCAAGTAATCTTTATCCTATATATTGAAGTTATGCCTGAGGTTGCCTAAGTAGGGGAGGATTAATGAAGTTAAACCAAATCTTTTGACAACTACTGGTCTTCTTCCTATTTGTCCTATGTGATGGCATTTGAAGTCCTGGCATTTTATTATGTAGATGTCTCCTGTTTTATTTTCCTTTGGTAGTGGGTGTCTTGAGCTTGTTTAGTATATTTTGTAGGGAGTATGTTATATTTGTGCCCCATGGTTATTTCAAATGGCTGGAGCAATCTTTAGTAGACTCTGAAATGCCTTTGAGGTAGAGAAGGGATATCATTTTCAGGGATATAGTTGGATGGATTGGTATGTATTTCTGAAGAAATTGTACAGGTATCTGTTGTGTTGATAAATGTATAAGTAGTTTATTTCTGCTATCTATACCTGATGTGCTGCAGTTACGTTATTGCTAATATCAAATAGGGTCTTTACATAACTTCTTTTATGTTCCGTTTGCTTGTAACTCTCATAGTTGAGGGCTTTTTATGTGGCTTTGTAAAATGGCATTGTCTCTGCTGCAGATATAGCTGTCGTTGTAAAGTTTCCCAGTTCCAAGCAATGTGAAGTATTTCCTGCTCGTATTTTGTAGTGATGATAGTGAATATGCACCTAAATCTCAAGGTTGACATATTGCCTTGGTGTAGTTCTTCATGCCTTGTTTTCAGCTTGAAGACTTTTAATTACTTTACACTGATAAGATCAGTGCAGGAGGTTTGGAGTAGTAAGATATTAGTTTGGAGAGGTTATATATCCTTCTGTCTTACCTGTTTTTCATATGTTTGGATGGGATGGTCTTGAGGGCAAATGTTGTCCTGCAAGTTCTTGTATTTTGTATGGTAACCAAATTAGATAGTGGTGATTATTTTATATGCAGTCTCTTCCATTCACATGACATATTTTAACTAGGATAGTTTAAGGTCTAGTGGTAGTTTTTGTACATGTTAAGCTTTGTTATTTTTCATGTGGCTTGTGTGTTCAGGTTTGTATGTGTGTCTTGGTATGTAGCACAAACCCAAGTCTATGCCCATTCCATGTTTAGCGAATGAATTCCATTCTAGTGACAAGTTGTTAAGTGAAATGGATTAATGAGTATGTGATGGAGAAAGAAAGACACTGCAAAAATCGCTAGTTACTATCCCATTCAGGTAAATTTCTCTCATTCAGTTATGTCAGCATTATTGTCATTACTGGCATTCTGGCATCAGGGGCAGAAAATTTGGTCATAAATATATTCATTGGCTGGAAAATTACTGTTTATTACTTTCATATTTGTAAATGGTAAAAGTATTCAGGTAGTCGCTAAATGAGAAGTGGGTGTATTTGGCAATTTTAAGATTTAGTGTATTGTGGGAATTCAGAAAATGGGTAAATGCAGTAACTACATTAATTATGTTCTGTAAAGAGTTGAGTGAGTTCACATATTCCATTAAGCCCATATTTGATTAACCATGCATTGTTGACAAAGGTATTCTCTGCTGGGTTTATATATTAAGCATAAGTCAAGATAAAAAGAAATGTCTAGTTTACAACAGCAAATATAGATGAAATGAGAAAAAATGCTAAAGTTGATCTTAGAATTAAAAAATAGAGATTACAATAACAATATTAAAACTTAAATTTAAATCTGGTATGATCTGATAGTTCAAGAATTTAAGACAAGTAATACAAATTTAAGATTCAATTAAGGTTTTTTTTATATGTCCCTGACAATACTTTGAATGATTGCAGCAAGTTGTATCATTGGATTATTGGCATTTTCGTTAGCTGTGTCCAGTGGATATTCAGCATGAATCTTTTTTTAAATTCTCTCATGTGAGCTGAAATTGAACAAAGGAGATCATGGGTAAATCAGTTACCCTGCTAGGAACATAAACAAACTGAAACAATTATAACTAAGCTACAGCCAAACCCCAACATGACTCTTCTGTGTCTTAAATAACTACTTTGGAAATACCATATTGTACCACAAGAGGAAATGTAATAGTTCCATGACTTTTTGGCTTTGATGCTACAATCATATACGGTTTGACTATTCAGTAGATTTATACAGTACAGTGTGTGGATGCACACAAATTTGCATACTTTTGGCATGAGATGCAACCAAAGATGGACCGGGAAAAATCACAATGCCTGGCAAAGTTAAAAGAAGTATACAAAGAGGATATGGAGGTTCAGATGCATGGATATGATCAAATAGATTATATGGATTAGTACTAGAAACTAGCAAGGCTCGCAAATATTTGTCTGTGGAAAAATCAAGTCCATCTAGATGGCATCTAACTAACTGTATCTGCACAAATGTAAATAAAAATTACACACACACACACTCAAACACATAGGGCATTCAAGTATGCTAGAAAACTAGTCTAAATTCAGCATTTTTCTACAGGAGGCTTCCTTTTTAAGGAGGTTCCATTTCTTTGCGGAGTTTGTGAAGCCTCCTTTAAAAAAAAACCAGAGCTTCCTCAGGATACTGAAAATAGGATATGAATATGCTTGAAAAATAGCACGTTTTGTTATTCAGGCAGCTTCTGTGGGAAAGCTGAGCCTCATATGATATCGGCTTGGTGCCTCTCTGAACAAACAGAAAGGTAAGTTGGTTATTGCTGTGCCCTAGAGCTGGCTGAGGAGAAGGCCAAGTCCTGCAAATCCTTGGGTGGCTGAGTGGGAAGCAGGCCTAGGCCTACAGGCTGTAGCAACTCTGGATGTGCTGGTAGCTTTTGTTGCCTGGCTTTAGGCTCCCTTGAATGGCTGAATGGGAAGCAGGCCAAGGCTGGGGGATGACCCTGTGGGGGTGAGGAGAAAGTTAGCCTAAGACATGCAGGGACCCCCGAGAAGCACAACGTGGAGTATGGGGTGCCTCAGATTGTGGGGGAGACCTTGGGAGGTCCAGGGTAGGTAGGCCTCGACCAGGGCCTTCTCCATCCCTGAAGTACCTCATGTTCTGCTTAGCGACCCACATGTTCATTTAACAGCCTCATCAGGGAGACCAGGGTGTGTGGGTTGTTAAGTGAGCCTATCTCGCTTAACAGCCCTCAACACTTGCGACTGTAATGGTTAGGTTCTCTTATGGTTGTAAGTCAATGACTACATATATCCATATATATACATACATACGTTTTGTGTCATTTATGTTAAAGTTTTTAATAATTATAATATTAATATTTGTATATATTTTTAGATTTATAGTATGCTGCCCATGGTCACTTGTCTGTGAGATGGATGACTATGTAAATATGCTGACATAATATATATGGTAATATATATTATATATATAAACTCATAGAGGAAGTTCTGTTTCCATGAGGAAATTTGATTAATATGGGTTTTAGTGAACTATTTGATTTTCGGTTCATGAACTGGTCGGCAAATCCATTGGACCAAGATGAGACAGCTTTTATTTCTGTTTGCATGGCAATGACTCAGTAATTACCTTAAAAAGAGTATGAGGTGTAAGCAAATGTATTAAATGTGTTAGAACATATTGACCAGTTTTTTATTCCTATTTGCTAAATGCAAAAATCCAAATAACGTTTGTTGAAAACAGAAATCTGCATTTCTTCCTCAACTTTAACGGAGAGTTTGTTACCAGCTAGGCTGTTTCACTCTCTGTAGAGTCCTAGAGCTCCCTCAAGAACATGGTATCTTCTCTGGTCACCATGTTGTTTGCTTACCAGTTTTAATGCCTCAAAACAAAGCTTTGCCTTCATGGATTTAAAAATTACATAATCATAAGAACATCTCTGAGACTGCCCCTCAGCCAGAAATAAACTCCCAGACTTTTAATTTTATTTTGGGGTTGTCTTTTAAAAGAGGGAGGGTTCTGTTATTTGTGCATGCTTTGTGGCTCTGGAATTGCAGAGCCCTTTACCACAGAATTAAAAATAAGCTTCTGACAGATCTTATGTTAAAGCAGGAAACCTCATGAAAATTAGATGAAGAATAGCACAGGTGTCTAACTCAGTTATTCTGTTCCCCATAGCATTCTTTTGCTTTTCTTCAATGATGGGAAGGTATATGGACTTAGAAGAACTTAGAAAAGTCTGACTCTAAGGCCTTCCTTAGAGTCCATCACCATTGTTTTTTTCACTCTATATAAGTATTTTGAAGCTGATTGCCATCATGTTCACTGGGCTTACATGGTTAATAACTCCAATATGGTGTTTTTTTTAACCTTGCCAGTGATGATGATGGTGACAATGCAATCTGTTGAATTGTGCTTGATTCTTGTCAAGAATCTCTCTCCACCTTTTTCCGATCTTTTATGGCTTCTTTCATTGTTTTTTCCTGGCTGATGTTGGCTTAGATCGGGGCTAGCGACCACATTTTTTGGTGGCCTCATTTATTGCTGACTTCCAACTGCCTTTTCCAGTGAGTTTTATTGCATGACATGGCAAAAAGTTGTGATTTTGCCTTCCGATAATATATTTTGTTTTATACGTTCCAGACAGTGCACTTGTTTATTTGTCACCTTTGCTGTGCAAGGAATGTGCAGGAGCTTTCTCCAACATGATAGCTCAAACAAATAGATTTTCCTCTTATCTAACTTTTTCATGGTCCAACTTTTGCAATTATAAATGGTGCAGACAAATCTGCGTTTAGTTGCCAGACTGATGTCCTTGCTTTTCCTTTCTTTTCAATGCTTTATTTTAGACTGCATTCACTGCTTTGATCAATCTGTGTCCCTTGGAAAGCAAATTCTTGCATGCATTCAGTCTCTTTATCATCAATTGTTATTTGACATTTCCATTTCTCACCGTGGTTTTGGTCTCTGTGATATTCAGGAACAGGCCAAATTTCTTGCTTTCTTCTTTTGATCAAGATGTTTCAGGCCTTTTTGAATTTCTGGGAGAAGAGTTGTATCATCAGTATATTGAAGATTGTTGATATTCTTTCCTTCAATCTTTAATCCAATTTTTGATTCTTTCAATTCCAGCTTCCTTTCACCATACAAGTTGAATGAGAACGGTGAAAGAATGCAACTTTTCTGTATTTCTTTCTCTATCCTGAACCAATCAGTGTCTCCATATGCTGTTCATACAGTGGCTTGCTGATTTGTGTACAATGACTGCACAAATTTGATCAGATGTGTTGGCATCCCCAGCTTTTCTAAGGTTCTCCATAGCTTGTCATGATCAATGCAATCAAAGGCTTTCTTGTAATCAATACAGCAAATGAAATGTGCTTCAGATATTCTTGAGATTTCTCCATGATCCAGCATAGATTTGCAATATGGTCACGAGTTCCATGATCTCTCCTGAAATCCATTTGAATATCTGATACTTCCCTTTGGTGGTTGGTGCTAGAGGGGTTATCTGATTTTAAAGAAATCTTGCTAGCATGAGGGATGAGGGCAATTGCTCAGTAATTAGAGTAATCCTCAGAGTTTCCCTTTTTTGGCAATGGAATGAACACTGATTGCTTCTAATCCATGTGTTTGTTTCCTAAATTTTCTGGCACAAAGCTGTGATGGTTGTAGGTGATATAGGACTCAGCAATTCTGCAGGGATGGAATCAACACTAGGGGCTTTGTTGTTTGGCAGTTGGCTCATTGCCCACAAGACTTCTTCCTGAAGGATGATTTTCTATTTCTGCTTCCCTTTCCTCATTATCTTTGGGTGACTGGGCCTCTTTGTTGCTGCCATATAGCTTTTCTGTATATTCACGCCATGTATTCTTGACACCTTGTTGGTCAGACAGTTCTTTCCCTTGTTTTTATGATGCTGTTATGAGCAATAAATGGTTTTCGAATCCTTTTGACTTGCGCAAATGCATTCCTGGTGTGGCCCTTCATGCAGTTCTCTTTCAGTTTCTTGCAACACTGATTCCAGGAAATGTTGTTTCTCCTTGCTGCACTTTGGAAATCTGCATTCAGTCACCTTGCTTTCTCCAATTTGCATGCTGTTTTGGCTGCTTTTCTTTGTTTGGCTGTGCTGATGATTTCACCTGAGAGCCACTTGTGCTTTTTTTCTGACTTCTTGTATGGTATGTTAATGATGGTCAATTGAATTTCTTGTCAAGTATTTTCTCATCAGTTGAAACCTAGTTTCCACCTTAGTATATGGAAAGGACTTTGGTGATGTCAAATGATTCAAAATCAATTTTCATGGCAAATTGAACCAAATGCTTGCTTGCATCATTCCTCTTTCAAGATTCAGAGCTGCCAGTGATGTCTGGTTCCGCTTGGCTGCCAACTTTTCTATTGAAATTACCCACTATGTAAACAATATCTTTTTTGGGCATTTGCTTCAGAGTTTTTTAATAGTGGTATAGAAACCTTCTAGTTCAAGCTCTATTGCATCAGTTATTAGGGTGCAGACTTGAACAACTGATTTTCAGCGGCTTGATCCAGATTCAGATAGCCAATATGGAACCAGTAATCATCAAGATGATTTCCACAGCTTGAGCGGGTTTCTTGCTTGTGAAAAATGCCACTCCATTCAATTTCCTGGTGTCATGTCCTAAGTAATAGATAGTGAATTCTGCAGACTGGAAATAGCTGTTGTCTATCCAGTGTAGCTCACTGACGCCAAGAGGTCAGTTTTCAACCTGGCCTTCTCCCATTTGATCATATCCAATTTACCCTGGTTCATTCACATTGCTATTCAATGTGTCTTTCTGCAGCATTGATCCTTGCTTTTACCAAGGGTTGCATCCAGGATCCTTGCTGGATTTGCCCCAGGTGCTTCATTAATGCTTGACTACTCACTCCAGGTCGTTCTACTTCCCCAGTAGCTTGCTGGGTACCTTCTCATTCTGGATTGGTGCAAGGATCCTGCACGAAAGGGCCTCATGCTACCCATCGAAAATTTACACAATGTTTTAAAAACATTTCATCAATAGACCTTTCCATTAATTGTTGTGATAGAAAACAACTATTAAGTGGGGTGCATTTGAGAAATTTGACTCCAAATTTGGGCAGCACTGGGTACAATTACTTCATACCAAATATCTAGCACATAAAATTTGACAACTGGATGGATTCTCCATATCCTTATTATAGCTAAAAGACATTGCAACATTGGAAAGATAAATGTATGATCCCATCAGACTGAAGACTTGTTTACACTTGCTATTTATGAGCGTACTGCCTATAGATGTAGACCTTGTATGAATAAGTATAATGAAATATGGGATTCATTTATCCATAATACTGTAGGTTAAAAAAAGCATATTTGCATAAGTGTACCGGAAATAAATATATACTGGTATTTGCATTAGATAATTATATACAGAATTGTAATTATTTACTGTTGCAGCTGCATATTCTCTATTCTTTTAAAAAGATTGTTTAATCACTTATGTGGGTTTTTTTGTTTTTGTTCTATAAAAAACTGTTCCCTTTTTTCTGTTATTGTTTTAAAAGCAATTAAAATTATTTTTAAAGGTATTCTTTTGCTTAACTGTAGAAATAAGTTCAGGTCCTTGTTGGTGGAGCAAGCCCAACTTCCTTGAAACATTATCTTCTTCGTATAATCTGTTTCAGATTTCCCTTGTCAGTACCCAAGTCTGATTAATTTTTTTTTCTTTACAAGGTGGGATTGTTCACTGTTTACATTTCTTATACAAATAATTGTGAGCTTGTGTGCATCCCCAGAGAGATTTTTCTAGCTTTACATCTGAATTTCAGAAATGTTGCTCTTAAAAGGGAAGTAATAAGTATGGCTTATTTTATCCCATGCTTACTTTGAAGAGGTCAAGGTAGCCTCCATGCTCCCTCTAGCCTAAAACAAGCCTGTCAGATAAGTTAGGTTGATATATGGTTATTTATCTACTTGGTGAACTTCAGAGCTAATCAGTAATTTGAACCCAAGTCAGAGTTCAGTAGATTATCTTCTATACTTTATTGAGTCGTAAGAATTTGCCCTATCTCAAAAAATGCCTCTGTGATCTTTTTTTTTTTAAATCTCCCTTACCAGGATACAATATTTCTCAAGCTTAATAATTTTAAGACATGTGGACTTCAACTCCCAGAATTCCCTAGCCAGTTTTTTTGGAGGAGTTGAAGTCCACATGCCTTAAAGTTGCTAAGCTTGAGAAGCACTGAATTCTATGACAAATGAGTCCACACACCTCAATTAGGGATTAGGGAATCTCTTAGTAGTTTGCCTACTCCACTGACCAACAGTGTCTTTAACTGATCTTGGATCTTGTACAAGATTCTCTCTACTTCATGGTATGGAATGAGTTCAGTATCCATTTTTTATCTCCTTTTCTAGTTTTCTAGTTAATCAGAGGGCTGTTCTGTGGTGCACTGTATATTTCATTGGGGTTTTCTTTTCCTTCTCCTGTAAGAGGGGATGGTTCAAATCTTTTTAATGATTGATTGGTGCTATCTATACTTTGTTATCAACATAAATGAGAGGAGATGATTTCTTTTTTAAAAGTGATTAATTATGGAACCTTTTTGAAAAAAACCATCAACTGATCCTGTAGTGACGAACAATGATAAGCCAGTGTCTAATCTCCCATGTTTGCAGAAGGTGGTCAAGAAGAAGCCAAGATATTATTTTTTTAAAGATGGAAGTATTACAGTATCATTATGTAGATGATGCTCAAGTTGAACTGGTAACTGGAGGTCTCAGGGCCTCAATAACAGAATCTCTTCAAGATCAATCTCTTTTCCAATAAACACTTGGGGATTTTGGTTCCGTCGTCACTTTAAATAGGGTTGCACTCCTCCTGAAACAGTCAGCTTGTGATTTGATGTAAGTCCTGGACATATGGCTACTGCTTACATGATGGATCTTTGCACAGTTTTCATAGATGCATCAGTTACATTGCTATCTAGATCATGAGGCCTCAGTAACAATAACTCATGCGTTGACCACCGTTCAGTTGGATTACTAAAACATGTTCTATATATGGGGCAGCCTTTGCAAATGATATAGTTAGATTGTTGATAGGATAATCCGATTGTAGTAGAGTAACAACATCACTAAAGGTTTCCAGGCCAAATCAAATGGCAGGTGATGATCTACAAAGACACATGCTGAAAAACACTGGGTTACATCAGGCACTGACTGGGGAAAAGAGGAATCTGCTTGTTTGATAAGAACATTATGAAAAGGGTTGCTTAGATCCCCAGTTATGAAGCTTTCTACTGCAGTCCTTATATGTGTCTCTGGGGTTCAAGCAGCCCCTTCCCTCCTAGGATTTCATAAAGTTGCTAAAATAAAACCAGTCTGCCATGTTTTTAAACCAGGATTGAATATTTATGGCAGACAGCTGGGGCATTTTTAGTAACTGTATCTAGTTTTTATTCTGTATTATTAATTGAGTAGAATGCCTCCCAGAATCTATGGATTGAGGCAGGTTGCAAAAACTGTAAATACCGGTAAATTATCTTGAATCATTTCAAAATGGCATCAGAACTGGCTATATTCTGAGACTAAATGAACAAATCTTTGGAAATCAACTGAGATAATGTATCTTTGTTGGTTCTTCTTGACCTCTTGATGTCTTTCAATATTATAATATATTTCAGGGTAATCTGAGATTGGAAATAGGAACGGAACTGCAAAGCAACAAACATATCTTTCAAATAGATTTGGGATAGTGTAACTTGGAGACAGGTGCTATTATGTGGCATGTGGAAATATCTACATAAAACTGAACATCTCTAATTTCAGAGGCCACCTTCATATTTACTATATGTTTAAGTTTGTATTTCAACAAGTTAAAAAAGTTGTTAATGCCTGTGTTTGTCTTAAACTGATTCTTATGTTGCACTTAAGTTTATTTTCTTTTATGGCTTATCATGAGATAGACAGGAATCCTGATATCAAATAAATTCAGATAAATTGCTAAACATTTCCCAGGTTATTCCATTATCTTAAGAAACTAAAATTTATTTTTAATCCAGGATCCGTGGTTTGCATGTAACAACAAGCATAGAATTCAGTATAATTAAATCTAATGCTTGATTTCTTCCCTGGCTGCAAAGGAAGATGAGGGAGAATTTGAATGAGCTTTCCTCCTCTTAGAAGTATTTCACTAAATTATGGTTTAGTATTACATACCAAGGCAACCTTAGGCCATATCATATCCTAAGTGTAGAAAATTAGATATGCATTTTCATGACACAATTATCTTGGTATGTTATCCCACTAAACATTGATAAGTGGATAATAACCTCTTTATAGATGTTCCATGTACTTTGCAGGAGGAAAAAAGTCACAGTAGCAATAAAACCCCCACTCTCTTGGCTTTTTGGAAAGGTTTGAAAACATAGCTTTTCTTTTCTTGATTGGGCCTCACAGAAGGAGGAGGAGGCAGCTGTGGGACTGGTTAGAGCCCTGGAGGTTCTCCCCCCCTTTTTTTAATTAACTTTTTAATGTTGAATTTTAATCATCTTTGCCTTTCTAAAAATTTTATACATCATTTTTATGTTTTAGTATTTTATTTGTATGCTGCTCAGAGTCCCTCTGTGAGGAAGATGGGCAGTATCTACATTTGATAAATAATAAATTCTGAATAGTTCAGACTTATGAACAGCCAATACGAGTATTTAGTTGCTTTTATATCCTCCGTTTAACTTTGAAACATTAACTCATCTACTAATTAAAAAGGATCTATTTGCAGACCACCGCCTACTTTGTTTAATTTAATTTCAAAACCATGTGTATACTTAAATCATAAGGTAAATTTAGTCTTTACAGAGAGTCACTACCTTCATGTTGCTCCAGCTGAATGCGCCAATCTGTGCCTTCAAAGTGCTCCTGTAACTGGCTCCTACAGCTTTCCCTGATACCACAAACCATTATTATTCCTGCCCCCATCCTTCCCCCCCCCCATAATCTCCATGCAGTGGCTTTACATTATTAGAAATTGGCAACATACATTGCCTTAGATGAAACAACGAGCAAGTGGTAGACAAGGGTCTCTGGATGGTTTGCATTGTGTTGTATTTAATACTCACCCTAGTTTCACTCTTCCCACGCTGGTTGCCAAGTTCTTCCTCCATATTGCTCTCTCACTCACTCACTCACTCAAAAGTGTATGAGGAGGAGGAGGAGTGCAAAGGGAACTTTGCAGCAAAGTTCACCCATATCTTAATTCTTCTCCATTAATTCTTCTGTTTCCCAATGGGCAGGGGAAAAAAGATCAGTTTTTGAATTAAATTGGCAGCATGTGGTTCTTTTCCACTTGGAAGCGATTCCTGATGGCTATATGGGACAGTTCTTCTAAGTAAGCTGCTTAGTATTGCATAGCATTGCCAGTTTATTATTCTTTTGATTTGGAAGTTAAAGTTAATTAAAATTCTCTGTGGAGAAACCAGACTCACTCTTTTCACTTTTTCATTGACTTAGGAAGTCTTCCTTCCTTCCTGCTCTTTTCCCTAGTGAACATACAGTTTACTGTACGAAAAAACACGGGGAACAGATTTACATTTTTCTTTAGAGCAGTTCCAAATATGATGAGCAGGTAACAGCAGAGCTCAAGAAATGTAACAGGAAGCATTTCAGAAGAAACCAGACACTGACTTTGCTGGTCTGGGCATCTGAACCCAAACTTTACCTTAAATGAGATTGAGAATCTAGAAGAAATAGAAGCCACAATTATAGTGAATATTCTGTGTTACTTTGGCTAGATCTGAAAGCCAAACTTACTGTAAATTTAAGTATTCTATCTACTGATAGGCATATTGATAACCAGTTGTAGAAGTTGATACCTCTCACACATCTTTCCATCTTTCTTGCTAATGTAAATAGATTTTTTAAAATACATACAAAGTCTCTCTACAGTGTTACTCCCCTCTGGGTTGGGAGATCATTCCATTTTTATACCCCAACATCTCTTCTACCCCAATAGCTCTTTATTCCCTCAGTGACCCTTCCTCATCTACCCCAATATCTTCTCTACCCCAATAGCTCCTTTTTCCCTCAGTGACCCTCCCTTTCCACAATTGTTCCAACATGGAGACATTCACTATACAGCATCGTTGAATTTTTAAAATAATTTTTTAGCACACAATTTATTTTTATGAATAACTTAAGGTGGCAAACATTCCTAACATTCCATTTTCCTCCTATTTTCCCAACAACAACAATTCAATAAAGTGTTGGGCTCAGGCTGAGAGAGAGAGAGAGAGTGACTGGCCCAAAGTCATTCAGACAGCTATGATGCCAAAGATCGAACTATAACTTACAGTGCTCTGGTTTCTAGCCTGGTACCTTAACATTTAAGCCCAAACTGGCTCTTTTGGGGGTGATGGAGAGGATTTTCAAATTCATTCTCTAAAGGTTTCTCTGCCCTTCACATTTTTTTTCCCAAGAGCTCCAGCATATCATTTTTATCTTTCAATGTGTATAGTATTATATTCACTGATCACCTGGCATCCAACAGTTGCATTCAGATTATTCTGTGTGAAAATATAAAGATATTGTTTTGAGTTGTCTAACTTGGTCCTGTCTTGAGATTTCAAGTGATGAAGTTCCCAGAAAAGTTGTAAGTTGTCCAGAAAAAAAAAGAAGAATCCTTCTGGGTCCTTGACAATTTTAGAAGGAACATAAAACAGGACAAAGGTCAGATTATAGACAGAAAAGAGTAGGGTTAGCAGGAAAATAAAAAGCAAATTTATCACATAGGCTTGCAATACAACAGAATTGCTTTCAGCTGCAAGTGACACTAATGCAGAGAATTCTATATTAGATGCTGTAATTACACTCCCTTTCCTCAACTAGAGCTCATTAAGACTAATTTATCTGCAAGTTATCTAGGCAGACTAGGCTGCCATCGAGCTGACCTTCATGCACAAGGGACGTCTTTATGAACAAGCATTTTAGCACCACTTTACGGATTTAGGAAGAGTGGGAGTTGTATTTCCAACATATCTGGAAGATACCTCATAACTAAATCTGGTCAAATTAAACATGGTCCCAGCTGCTGCCTGATAACCTGACAGAGCCAGATTCTGGAGTCTTCTAAGCAATAGACCTTCGGAAGTTTGCAAAAACACAAGGGAATGGGGCCACCTCTAATATTTCCTTGGTACTCAGCCTTAGGTGACCTTGTCCAATCGGTTACCAAGTAACATGGGAACTTCAAGAGTTGAATCTCCCCCACCCCCTTAATTAGCAGTAACTTTAAGTAGTCCCTTGTGAGTTCCATGGCAGACCTGAAAAAAAGCAAAGCATAAAATGTTCTGAGCATCCTCCTTTTCTCCCTTGCCAGCTTGTGGGGGTTTTTGGGCTCTCAGATGCTTCCTTAAGCAGGAATTAGTAACTCTTTTCATACTATGTCCCTTTCTGCTTGTTCTACACATCCACAACTCCAGGTCTCAACCACCATTTCTATCTTTTGTTACAGTATTAGCAGTGCAATTCCAGCTCTGTTACATGCAGATGATGTACTTTAGTAATTTTGTTCATTTCACAGGCAGGAATAAGAAGGGTCACTGATTTCTGTATAAAATAAGTTGAAATAAGTTCTAAAAATTTTTTAAAAGACTAACGTTTTAGTTTTTTGAGGACAGTCTTTGGATGCATAAATGGCAAATTAATGGGATCGTATAGAGCAGGTGCATACTTACAAATAACTTAGAGACAGTTATTCCTTAAATATAATAAATTATTCTCTAAATAACTCCACAGGTGTACATTTTTCAAATCAGGCTACTATTGCTCAGTGTAGCTCTCCAGCTATCTTGAGATTATTCCATTCAAAACATTCCTATGGCTAGTAAGGTTCTGTTTAGCTAAAGTTCTTTCTTTTTAAAGTTGGACTTTAAAAAGCATGATATTCTGGAAGCAATACAGTGTAAATTTACAAGAGCTATTCTTGCAATCCCAAGATGTATTAAGATGCTGCCTTATTTTTAAATATATTCTTTAGATATCAGTGCTTTTAGTTTGATTAAATATCGTCAAGCTGATGTTAATTCTTAGTGACTACATAGATTTTTCTCCAGAAGTATCTGTTTCCAACCTGGTTCTTCCAGTTGTGTGCCTATTTTTGCAGTGACTGAGTTCATTCACTTTCCTGCTTGTTGTCCTTTTTTTTCTCTTTTCATTCACCTATCCCACCATTATAGACTTCCTTCACAGAGCTAGATTTTTGTATACTATGCGAGAAGCATGATAATTTGAACCTGGCCATTTTCACCTGGAGTGAGAATTCTGAATTGATTAGTTCTAGGATTCATTTGTTTGTTTTCTTGACTATCTCTTATATTCTCAGGCATCTTTTCCAACACCAAAGATCAAAAGCTTCAATACTTTTTCTCTCCTGCTTCTTCAAAGTACAACATTTGTTTACTTTTTGATATAATTGCCTGCATGAGTCTGTAGGTATAGACACATCCTAGCGTCTGAATTTCTTTTCCAAAGCCTTCGTGGTTACTTTATCAAATGCCAGTTTGCAACATATTTCTTAAATGCTAGTTACTTTATCAATGATGCTAAAAGGCAAAAGCTATCTGCTATTTCAGTATCCCAGAGCTTAGTACATTCTCATGAAATTTCTGAATTTTTATTTATTTTTTTGCAGTGGATTTGCCCCTCACTGGTTTTCCTAGGACATTTTAAATCAACGTGGCTAGAAAGAGCTAAAAGCAAACTCCAGTCCTTTTTGAAGAGCTTATTAAAATGTGTTTCTCAAAAACATATGCAATGATCTTGTTTGTTTCTAGAAGTCTTTTTTATTATTTTTAAAGAATCAAGTGAACTTGAGTTTCTTATTACTATTTTGGATTTGTTTCTTGCTTACTTTCTTCTGCTCCACCTTAGCACAACCCTAGATCCTGAGAAATTTGGCAGCTGTTGTCCAAACACATCTTTCCGAGATTAGAAACGGCTGATGGACTATCTCAGCAATGAACGTGCATTACACTTGGTCTCCAGGTCCCAGGCAGTTCCTCACAAATGTGACAGAGTGGGGGGAGAGAGGCTAGGTATTGGAGCTTGTCCTAAGTGCTTGGAATGTATGTATCAGTATCTCCACATTTACACTCTCACAGTGATAACATTTTCTAGTGCTTAGTGGGAATGTTTTCCATTACAGAGTTGTCCATTAAAGGCAAGCATTCCAGTTTCTCTTTTACTTGAAACAATGCAGAGGTCTTTTCTGACATCAAAAGACTGTCAGGTCCTCTTCAAGTTAAGAACTTGTGGCCTCTCAGTTTGGCAAAGCTCTTCAGACTTCAGCTAGCAGCCCACCTGGAAATGTCAGGATCACTTTTGGATCTCTTGCATGCTAAAGCAGGATTTGACCATTGCATGATACTCTTATTGAAAGACTCTAGTCATTTTCTCTTTAAGCCTGAAAATGCTTTTCAAGATACCTTTGCCTGACAACCTTATAAACAGGCCTTTAGTCTGATCAAACAGGGCTCTTTCCAACAGCACTAGACATGAAGGAATCCCTTTTGAGTGGCAGTTGCAAAGCCACAATAACTGCTTCTGGTTTTAAGAGATCTTAGGGTGAAGTCTCTCTTCAATGAGTTGTGGTGCCGCAGTGGTTAGAATGCAATATTGCAGGATAATTCACTGCTCACTGCCAGGAGTTCGATTCTGACCGTCTCAAGGTTGATTCAGCCTTCCATCCTTCTGAGGTCGGTAAAATGAGGACCCAGATTGTTGTGGGCAATATGCTGACTCTGTAAACCGCTTAGAGAGGGCTGTAAAGCATTGTGAAGCAGTATATACTGTAAGTCTGAGTGCTATTGCTTTCTCACTTCTGTGCAAACATGTCCCAGACAGGAATATTTAGAAGGATAGTGAAGGGTTACTGGGTACTTCCCTCTCTCCATCCCCACTTGGTACTTTTTCTCAGGAGATTGTCAAATTTTATAATTCCATGATAACCTAAAATAATATTTATAAAATCATTGATCGTTTTGGGAGTGACCAATAATTGTGCCAGAAGAAATGTGTAGTAACTAATAAAGATTAAGATGTCTGCCCCACCTCTCTCATTACCAACCTAATTCAGGAAAGTGATCTGAGATTGATATTCCTGCCAGAAAGTGATGTTGGGTGGTGGGAGTGGCAGGGGATATACTAATTTCTACCTGGAAACTACCCCACATTAAACTGTGTGATGGCAGCAATAGTGCAAGGCCTGCTTCCTGAGGTATGCTAAAGATCAGTGTTGAGAAGCCTACAGTGGCTTACACATTCACAACTCAACCATTAACAAGCTCCCTGCAATCTGACTCTCTTTGGACAATCCAACAGGTGAGTCCTCTCAAATTGACTCATGACTTTCCAAAGTGTTATGAGCTACATCTTCCAATCCCTTGCTTTACAGTCTATGACTAAGTTCACCTATTACACTAGGCCCGATGTGGTTCGTTAAGCCAAAGCATGATTTTGTTATAGATTGCACTGCTGTGGGAACCCAACCAAGGGTGTCCCATTCAATAAACCAGGGCTCAGGGGAATGTGTGAACTCAGTTGCAGTGTCCTAATATAGAGCCAAGTTATCACCCGCCCCCACCCCCCCAACCCTGCTTAATTATTATTATTGTTTTAGGGCTCAGGGCAATGTGTGAACCCAATCAGAGTACCCTAATATATAATCAAATTATTCCCCTTTCTGTACCACACCTTTGCTGGGGGGCAGGGGGCGCGGTCAGGTGCTAAAAAAACTGCAAAAAGGAGACGAAGCCATGGCAATGACCCTGCTGGCTTAGTCTCTTTTTTTTAGTCTTCCCCTTCTTGGAGGGAGAGGTTCTGGGCTCATGGCCAGGGATCCTAATCAGCATCATGAAGCCAGCCAAGTATGGCAGACAGCTTTGAGTAAGGGCCCATTTCTGAGTGCTCAGCGGAATTAATCAGGTAAGTAATCATAACCCCAATTATTCTGCAAATCCTTTCATTACATCCTATCAAACCCAGACCTATGCAAACATTCTGAGGCCATTTGTTTTACGGGTGAGCTATAGTTTGGAAACACTGCCAGGGGTCCAAGTCAGGCAGCTGCAATTTAATCTCATTGAGAAAACAAAGCATTATAGATATGGCTAAAGAAAAGAAAGGAAAGGAGGAACGGCCCTTTCAAGTAGCAGGGGTAGCGGGGAGGTTTCCTCGCTTTGCAGATTGAAGCCTTGACAGAAGGAGGTTTTAGAAAGGGGAGAAAGAACGGTCAACCCTTCCAAGTATTAATGAATGCCGGATTCCTCCTCTGCTCTGACTTGCAGGCCCATCCCCAAGGGGGGAGACTGAGAGGAATGCAGAGCCCCTTTCAAGCAAAATTCTCAGTGGCGGATAAAATTGGGGCAACAGAAGGGATCGGCCACTTGGCGTGCATCCAGCTGCTATAAGTAGAACACAATGTCATCAGAGGAAGGCACACACAGAGATTTCTAGTTTCATGAGCTCAGCAACTTTTTCGGTGTTATGAGCTAAGACTCCCTGAAATTTACTCTTGTAGGCTCAAGGCCTAAGCAATGACAGCCCCTAAGTGAGAAATTTATATCAAGAGACATCTTTGTTTCCTTCGCCTTTCCCGGAATAATATTAGAAGTGTGGAAGAAAGTGATCACTACAAGTATTACTTTAGACTTATTGGATTCGGGCTGCAAAAATACAGAAGATTAGTAAATGGCAGCAGAAAGCCTGGGTTTTTATGTTTCTCTTTTATCATCTAGTTGTTTGCTGCCCAGGATTGGTACCCCAAACTAATTGGTTGAGATTTCAGACGACTTTATCATTACTATTCACTAACCCTGAAACATAAATTGTTATAATTATGGGAGATGAAGCTCTGAGGAAATGGGTGGCCTTATGCCTCCAAATGAGATTAAGGACAAGATTTAAACGAGGAAGATTGTGATTTGATGTTTACTGTCTGCGTATAAATGGTGCCACTGAGTACCATGGTACTTTTCTCAAATAGTATTTTCATCTGTTAATGCTGTGATTTAGCAGCCTTATCAATGTGATATGCTTTTGTGAGAATAGTAAGATAAAGCTTGGGCTGTTATTTAGGGCTATGCAATATGTTCAAATGTTCCTCAATGCAGAGGCAATTCTGTCCCTCCAAAAAAGGCAGACCAGACTAAGAAACCAATGCCTATAGATCAGGATTACTTTTATTCTGACAGCTATAGTACAGCATCTTGTAAGTCTGAATGTGCTTCTCCTCCCTCACTTTATTTTCATGTGAACTAGGAAAGGTCTTGTCTGAGAGTATGGCCAGTCTAGAGAAAAGAAGGAATAGGGGTGACATGATAGCAGTATTCCAGTATTTCAGGGGCTGCCACAAGAAAGAGGAGGTCAACTTATTTTCCAAAGCACCAGAAGGCAAGGCAAGAAACAATGGGTGGAAACTAATCAAGGAGAGAAACAACCTGGAATTAATGAAAAACTTCCTGACAGTGAGGACAATTAAGCTCTAGTGGAAGAGCTTGCCTAGAGGTTATAGGTGCTTCATCAATGGAGATTTTAAAGAAAAGACTGGATCTGTCTGAAATGATATACGGTCTCCTGCTTGAGCAGGGGGTTGGACTAGAAGACCTCCAAGGTCCCTTCCAGCTCTATTCTGATTGATTGCTAGGTTTTCTCAAGTTAACTTTCTTTGCCCTGCTTATCGGACTTGGTAGAACTCTTCCTCCTGTCCTTCAAAACCATTTCCTCTGCCTTCAGAAAGATTCAGACAGATCTTTCAGTAGGCAGAGGAGCCAACACAGATCAGAGCATCACTTGCCCTGTTCAGTCTCTTCAAAACAGTTGGAAGGTGATTGCTGAGGACAAGGAGCAAGAACCACTTTATTATCCTTCACCTCCACTCCAGACAAAAAGTAAATATAATAAATGGCTTGCAACACCATTCATCTGTGCCTTAATTTGTGTTATGTACATGGTGATAGCAGTTTCTCTCAGAGGGGGCTAAAAAGGGACCATCAAGTCACTTTTCTCCTTGAAAAACAAAAATCCGGCAGCAAGACAAGAAAGGAGGGACAACTTCCCACAAATTACACAGACTCACAGCCAGATTTTAAAAAGAACGCTGATTTTATTGTGGTTTCAAATGCACTGGAACTGAGCTAGAAATAAACAACCTAGCATAGTTGATGCCATGAAATCACAGAGATCTGAAGCTAGTTTTGAACTGGCCATTGTGTGGAATTGCCCTCAGATACAGGCCAGAATTAGACTTCCATGAAGTTCTGGTCCTTTTTTTAACTAGATTGTATTGAGCTTCAGTATATTTCTCTGATGGGATATATTCATATATAATCACCTGTTAGCTTTTGAGCCAGCTTCTTATTTATATCAAATTTCAATGCATTAACTCCCAATGTATTGTGGTTCTCTCAAATGTAGAAATGCATTAACTCCAGCCCATTTTAATATCCTCCCAACCGCAGTTTCAATGGGGAAATATAGAAAAGCTTCCTTTTGAAGCATGGCACTGCCCAATACCATGGGGCCCAGGAAACTAAGGGTCATTGGGATATCTAGCTTCAAGGCTTTACTGGGTGACTTTGGATCAATTATATTTTCTCAGTCCAATCCATAGTACTGCAAGAAAAAAAATAAAAGGAAACTCAAATAGTTTCTAAACCGTGGCAACTTGAAGATGTTTAGAATTCTTGGAGCTGAAATCCACATATCTTTAAGTTGTCAAGGTTGAGAAACACTGGTACAGAACATTTACAGTCTCCAAAGAAAAGGTGGAATAGAAATATAGTCCTTCAACAAAAACCATGGAATGATGGTACTCTTAATTTGACAGACATTTCGAGGATATTAAAATGGGCTGGAGTTAATGCATTTCTACATTTCGAATCTCAAAGTTGAAGACAAATGGTCAGGTAATTATTATTGACCAGTTATGAAGAATGTCTGCTGTGTAATTCTATGTAAACCTCTTGCATTCCATCAAACTGGGAAAGATACATCTGAGGAAGTAAACACATCTTATTGTGTGATGACTCCCCCAGACACTTCCCGTGATACCACTCCAGATATCAGATCAGAGGAGGATGAACCAGTTCCAGGTACACCTGGAGGAGAGTTGGTCAGTGCTCCAAACAGCCGTCTGAGAGTGATTTAGCAGCAGGACAGCCCTGAGGCTTCATGTGGGGAAAGCATGCAGCTGCAGCTGGTCAGCGATGAGGAAGAAGAACTGCCTTCTGCACCTAATCCAAAAACATGTAGGACAGAGAAAAGGCAGGAGCAGAGAAGATCAGACAGATTCCTTATGAGGAGAAAGCCTTGCCCTTCTTGATGGGCTGCACCAGAAGTTGGCTATTTAGCACAGCAGACAGAGGGAGGTGATGCTGGGAGCAATGTGTTCATTTCCTAGCTGTGTGTTTTCTGGTCGTGATTCTTGCCTTGCTTTGGATTGAAACCATGCCTTGTGAACCCCCTTGTATTGTGGATTTAATTTTGCCTGGTGGGTTTATTTTGATTGGGAAACTGTCAAGTGCCTTTTGGACTCATTGGCCATTGCTCTGTGGACTAGCATTGGTTTGCTTGTGACTGGAGGTTATTGGGACAGTTCTGGATTTTTGGTGAAGGGAGTTGCTAAACCCATTACTAAACCCATTAAACCACAGTTGTATTTTGTATTTGTGTGCGTGTGTGTGTGCGGGACAGCACCTACACCTCTTTCAATCGATATTGCCCCCCTCTCCAAAATGCATTATATTTACATCACAAATACATGATCATGAATCATGTAATACAAAAAAGATCTTAACATGAATCTTAACTGTGGGCTATCAGTGAAAAATTATTTGGTAATCAAGGAATAAATAATATTTGAATCATACAATTTTAGTGATTTTTAGTTTTAAGACCTTTCCTGGAGATGCATTATCCGTGAATCGGATGGTAGTTCAAACTGTAGTCTTTATGAGATATTGAAATATTTACTGTCTACACAAATAGACATCTCTTGCATTAAGATGGTAGAAAATAGTATCCCTTACAGTTTGCATTTCAAAAACATACACTCGGACAGAGGTCTTGCATAAATTGCTTCTTTTACTAACATGCCTCCAGAAATATCTCTGCTATACTTACTTGGAATCTAATTACAGTTGTTGGTTGTTTTTTAACTCAAAGACGTGTAATTAAATGTTAAATTTGAATGCATGTCTGCATGTGTAAGTACTCCAAAGGGACAAAATGGTCTGTTTTATTTGCAAACCTATTAGGATGAAATTTAATTTTATGCTTCTTTACAACTGTTACTTTTATCTTTGAATCCTGAAGATAGGATTGCTAGGTCCCTAAAACACACTTGATTTTGGAGGAAGAATAAGAACTGTAATACTCTTGCTTTACTTTTCAATTAATTTGCCAAATCAAAATGGCTAATGCTGAATATAAACAGCTGCTAGGCAAACATTGTTAGCCACTATATTTAACCTTTTCTACAAGAGATATGGGCAAGATTGCATATGCCTATGAATTAAAAGTAGCTTTGCACCTAGCAGGCTAGGGAAAAGAATCCTGAATTTGTTTGACTATTCAAACTGCCTCGCTGAATTTTCTTCTCAGCAAGTGGAATAACAACAAAAGTTTATTTAGCTTAAACATGCAACAACCAGCACTTGGTCTGATGCAGGAAGAGGGCAAGCCACTTGCCTTTTTTGACCTTGTCTCTTATGGAGGTTCACAGGAAAAGCTCATCAAATGGAAGAATTGAAGCTGGCAAGGCGTGCACCAGCAGTGCTCAGGCCAGACTGAAGCACATCATAAATAATGAGCAGGCATCTTCCAAACTCAAGCTTTGGAAAAGAATGGCCAAGGGTCATTGAGTGAAAGGACAGGATGCAAACCTTGGGACTGATACACAGAGACATATCTTGCTAGGTTTCTTTGTTCTGGAGTGACTCAATCTACTGCATAAATATGACATTTTCCTTGTCTGCAATAAAACAACGTAGCCAGTCATACTGTGCCTATGAAGTCGCTGCTGTTAACTAATCACAGATGACAGAGTTGAGTTTAGGGGTGCAAGAGGCTGGTGGGAAGTCTGACAACAGCACAGTGAAACAGCAGGAAGGCATAACACTGCCTCAGCTTCCAGCAGGAAGCAAAGGGAGCTGCAAGGCTGAGAGGTGGGATGAGTTAGATTCTTGCCAACGGAAAACCACCCACTTAGCTGCTCCAGTATTACGCAGGAAAGCAGTTCTCCAAACACACCCCTGCTAAGCTGGAAATGAATTGGCTGAGTTGCAAAAGCCTGATAATTTGTTGGCACCCAGTGGTGTGGTGCCGGATTTTAGGTTGGCATCAGTGTTACTTACATGTGAAGGATCCCTCATTTTTCATTGATGAATTACTCTACCTTTCAGGTTTACAAGTTTACAGAACTACAAAATGAGAACGTATGCCCTCTAGGCAATAATGTGCTGTTTGTTTCCTGCAAGTGTGCAGAAAGGCTTTGGAATCACATGGCACGAAGAGGAAAGTTTTTGACTATCATCACCTGTGCAAATACTGAAAACACAAAGATGAACAGAATAAAAATTAACAGTGCAGTCTCAAGTGCAATTGGGCCGGCTGAAATTGGAAGGAGGTAATCTTTCCTGTAATCACAAATTTGCTGGATCAGTGCCAGCAGGCAATTGTATCTGTCCTATTAAATGTCCTAAATCTACAAACTTTCTAGGCAGATGGCCAACTTTTGTACTATACCAGAACCTGTTGGATTTGAACATTAAACAGTCATGCTTAGTTTTTGCTATGAATAGGCTTTTATCCTGGATATTTTGCATTTGAAAGTTTTTTTATTTTTGCCTCTACAGTTATATCATCATCATCACCATTTTAGCAATTGTCTGTCCATTGCAGGATGAAAGCCTCGTCCACATGTTTCCGACCTATACAGTCCTGAGCTTTCTCTACGGATATATATTCTTTAATATATAACCTATCCAACAATCAGGGAAACTGTGAGTCCAATAACAATAAGAGAACCAAAAGTTTTCATCACAAATCTATAGCATTGTGCTATAATGCTGCACGTCTTTTGCATAGGTTCCTGACAGTAAGAGCTATTACCCACAAGGATTTACCGTAATTTCTGGGCCTTGGATTACAGCATGTTTATTTAGCAAAGTAGCTTTTGCATTTATTGTTTAGGAACGATTTTAGCTCTCATGTGTGAAATTGCTTTGTACAATTCATTATTATATAACAAATGTCAACCAGCATTGTTTATTGTGGGGGTTGGTTTTTTGTCTTAGTCCAGCTCTAATCCATTGAGTAGCTGCTTGAACAACAGGTGCTAGCGGTGATAACGCTCATCCCAATGCCATGAATTGCTTCATTTCCTTATTTCTGCAGACCAAACAGTTGTTCAAGGCAAAGTCGGGGATAAATCAAACTGGATCATCCTCCAGCCCCAATTTTGGCTTATTCAGAATCACCCTTTTTATTACACTAATTCTCAAAATTAATGTGATACATAGGCCTACCACACCTGAGCTTATAAAAACTAGGAAATTATAAGATGGCAGCAAAAAGCCATAAAAACCTCTGTTGGCTGCCATCTATTAGTGAGCTGGATTTTTTCAGCCAAGATAATGTGAGAAGGCATAAATTGTGTTGCCAGTGCATGAATGATGCTGCGTTTTTCATAGCCACATTTTTCTTCCTGTAGTTCCAGTTCTGGACTGCCTCTGGCTCCCAGGTTCTCCGGGATCTGGAAATGGAATATGCCATGAGTTATGTGCATGTGACAACTTAAACATAAATAACTGATCCATGGCTCAAGCAAGCCATGCAATTGTATAAGTTTGGACCATAACTGATCTCAAAACTGGGTTCATGCAACATTCTAGACTAAACTGTATTTGGATAGTTAATGTGGTTCCTTGGATAAGTGAATAGAGTTATGATACTCACAAATTGATAATGTAAGATAAAGAAATTGTCAGCATGAATATCAGATGATATTTTGGTAAAAATGGTATTGGAACCTATCCCTATCCAAAATTGTCTTAATACAAGTAGATATGGCCTAAGGCTGAAATTCTATCATTTCTTAGGTATAGATGCATATACGGTTGCACTGTAAGCAGTATAAAATAATAATTTTATCTGCTCCGAAACATTTGGTTATCCAGGCTTCATTCTTTTTTATTAGATAATTTGGAGTGGTCTTCCTTTTTGGTGCCTCCTCACATCTTCTGTTTAAAATGGCTTCATATCAAATATGGTTGATTTTGAAGTGGCTTAGCATTTTGTGTGAAGTCAGCCACCGTGACCTAGTGTTATGTGTGAAACCAGCCAATTGTCAACTTAGTAGAGTATAGAATTGCTCTTTTCATGTGTGAACATTTGCATTCTTTTTACTTATTATTTAGTTTTTCTCTTTCCTGAGCAAAGGCTTTCAGATTTAACCACATAGGTTTCCATCCAGGCATTATATTATTCAGTATTCTCAATAGCATATTAAATATCCTTCCGCCTTTGGTCAAGGTGATTCAAACATCAGTTTCCTGTGGGCAACTGTGTGTTCAGCACAATTGTCTGCAAAGAGGAATGCCTTGAAGATGCAACTGCTTCTTCATAAAACTGAACATTGTTAGAGGATTAAAATATTATATTTTCAGGAATTGGAAATCGCCACCCCCCAATCTTCTTTAAGACAAGATTTTCAATATATTTTAGTACAACATTCTTACTGGCCAATCTAGATTTAATTAATTCAGTCATCGTCAAGGCACCATAATTAGAGTATAAATAACAGACTAAATAATCTCAAACTGGGCAGTCAAATTAGTTTATAATACGAGTCTCTGGTGCCTTAAAAGATTAAATATTTTATACTAGCACAGACAATTGTGGGCTTGAGTCTATTATATTAAATGTCTTTCTGTGTCCCATATAAATTTAGGAATTCTGTGATGACAGAAGGACTTAAAGTGCAAGTGTGTTTAAGCTCAAGGTTGTCTAATATAAAATGGTAAGGAAGGAGGATAGCAAAGCTCAGAGCAATCTATATTTCTAAGTTCATTGGCCTACTAGGTCCTCTTAATGTAAAGAGTGTTTTTGTGTGTTTTTGTGTGTGTACCTTTAAGTCACTGTTGACTCCTGGTAACTCCCTGTAGTAGTCCCTGCAGTTTTCTTGGTAAGATCTTTTTGGAAATGGTTTGCCATTGCCTCCTTCTTCGGACTGAGATAGAATGACTGGCCCAAGATTACCAGCCAGTTTTGTAGCTAAGGCAGGACTAGAACTCATTGTTTCCTGGATTCTAGTCTGGTGCCTTACCCACTACACCAGGGCTGTCAAACTCAAGGCCTGAGGGCCGGATCTGGCTTGCAGAGTGCTTAGAACTGGCCCATGGGGCTGCCCTGAAAACAGCAAAGGACTGGCCCACGGTGCCTCTGCCAGTGAAAACGTAGCCTGCGAGGGCCGTGTGCAGCCCTTCCGAGCTCCATTTTCGCTGGCAGAGCACTTGGCCACCACAGGCACCCTTGACACGAGTGATGTTGAGCTGGCCACGCCCACCCTGACCACACACACTGCCCCCCCCGAGGTCAAACACAACCCTGCTGCGGCCCTCAATGAAATCGAATTTGACACGCCTGCACTATACCAACCCAAGTCTCAAAACAGCGAGGTTCCAAACTACAATAATATTCTTATCAGCAATTTATATTGATGTTGCATTTGTGGCTGAGAGAGAAATCTGTTGATGTCGCTACAAACAATTTTTCATTTTTCATCTGAAACTAAGGATATGGGAAGGAGGGGGTCAATCTATTTTCCAAGCACCCAAAGGCCAGACAAGGAATAACGGATGGAAACTGATCAAGGAGAGATTCAACCTAGAAATAAGGATAAATTTTCTGACAGTGAGAACAATCAACCAATGGAACAACTAGCCTTCAGAATTTGCAGGAGCTTCATCACTGGAAGCTTTCAAGAAGAGACTGGACTGCCATTTGTCAGAAATGGCATAGGATCTCCTGCTTGGGTGGGGGGTTGGAATAGAAGACATACAAGGTCCCTTCCAACTCTGTTAATCTGTAAACAATAGGTAAATCCTTCCACCTTTGAGCATACAGGTAGTTCTCAACCTGCAACCATTTGTTCAGTAGGCATTCAAAATTAAGATGATGCTGAACAAAGGGACTTATGATCCTTGCCTGAATATCTAATTGTTGCAGCAATTGGTGCTTACAAATGTGGGAACACTTCAACTCCCTTCACCATGGGCCAAGAGGCCTCAGCCAACTAGGGTTCTCAGAAACAAGCCAAAGGCCTGCAAGCTCGAGCCACTTTGTGTGCACTGCAGCCAGTCTCATTCAGGATGGATGGATGAGTGGCTAGGTAGGAAGAAGGCCCAAGGGGACCATAAAATCTTAACATGATGCTTAAGATTTTTGCTTAAGCATCAAATTGATAGGATCGTAGTGAGAAAAAGTTCTGGATAAAATCCCCATCCTAGACATCCTATTGAAAAGATTCTTAGAAATTCGTATTATATCAATTCTTGAAAAAGATATATGGAATTCTGAAAAATAAGTATATTATCTGCAGTACCATACCTCTGTCTCCAAATATCCACAAGATAGATTGTCCATCATATTAAAAAGACATTGGTAATTTGTCTTAAGTTTAATTTATTTATCTAAAGTTTTATCAAATTGTGGAACTATTCCAATACTGCATCATGCATTCTCATATAAAAGAATAGTCAATTTGTCCATAAGATGACTAAAGAACTTCATTTTATGCTCATTTGGAACATAAACAGCAACAATTATTTAATAGTTAAAGATTTAATCTGTTGTATTTCAACCTCAATTGCAACATTTTATCTACTGAGTTCATCAGTAAATGTCAGTTTTAATTGTGGATTAATGTACAAAATTACTCCATTAATCTTTTAAGCCCACTGATATAAATTCTTCGCTCATAGTTTTATAGATCAAATACTTCCCATCGTTTGTTATATTTCTTGTAAACAAATTACATTTTCAATTGTCTCACATAGTGAAGTCTTTTTTCTTTTTTGAGGAGCATCTGTTCCATTTATATTCCATGTTAAAAATTTGTAGTCTGTATTCAAGAGAAACGTTTATCAAATCCCTTAGCTGTGGCTCCCAAAATATAAATAAGTTAACTAAGTTAAATGGTTGTATTAAACACATTCCCAAAAAGCAAATTTTATACATCATCATATACACCAGTATTGGCAGAACATGTCAATGTCATGAAGACATTTAACAGGATTTTAGGCCCAGAAAAGGAAATTTACAAGTTCAAGATATTGCTGAATGACATTTTCAGCAGTCCTAGCCATAATGAATTGCATGGGAGGGCCTACGTCTTATCACAAACTTTAGGCTAAATGGGGAATTTCATGCTAAATTCATGAAAGTCCTAGAAGAGTAAAACATATATAGGGAAAAAGAGAGCAAAGAAAAAAAATCCTCAAGAAACATAGATCCCAAGCAACTTTGTTGAAAGAAATCAAAAGCCAAGGCAGTTTTATCCCCTCCACTTCCAAAACCAGTTTTCTATCCAAAAACAAAATAATAGTTCAAACAAATGACCCAAGCTATATCTAGTTATCACTTTGGAGTGGCATATGATTCTACTTTGGAGAGGCATATCAGGCACAAAAACTATTAAATCTTGAGCCTAATCTTGAGAAGATTAGGCAGTGGACCTGTCAGTGCACTAACAGAATTCCTGTTATATCCCAGAAACTAAAGCAACATTCTTTAATATACTAAAGCTATATGAAGTATTCTCAGTACAGGGATTATTCGATTACAAATTACAAAAGTCATTCTATTTATTAAATTTGTCTCAGTAATTTCAAGAAATGAATTCATTAATTACTAAAATAATTGGCTAGTTCTAGTTTTGTACAAGTAAAATATAAATGAGAACACTGGAACTAGAAGAAAATCCTTGAAATAATAAAGCAAAGAATCAGAATTAAAAGTAATCCCATTTATATTATAGCCCTCAAATTTTAAAATCAGCATGTTGTTATAGTATCACACCAACATCAATACAAGTAGTCTATAAACATTTGAGTATTTTTAAGATTTGTATTCATTAAGAAAGCTCTTGAATAGATTAACAAGTGAAGCAGCAATATACATTATGTTTTCTTAAGAGAAAAAAAATGTCCTTGCTGCGGATTTTTTTATTTATTTAAATGTGTGTGTGTGTGTGTATATGTATATATACACACACATATATATATACATATATATAAACACATATATATATACATATACACACACAGACACACACACACATATATACACACACATATATATATATATATATATACACACACACACACACACACATATTTAGCAATTTACATGTAATAATAAAATAACATGGGTGACCTTCAATAATATGTGCCTAAACAAGAATCTGCAATCTCCTATTTGCTAACTTCATTCAACCTAAAACAAGCTAAAATAAATTAGCAAGAAAACAAAAATTGCAATAGATTCTACTCTCCACAAAAATAAAGACAAGCTGTATTCAAGTATTTAAACAGATGACACAATTACTATCATAAGCAATATAATTTATAGAACCTCTACACACAGGGTTCTAAGTATTCCAATTCATGCTAAACCAACCCTTTTAATATCCAACAATTGTTTTAAATAAATCAAGATGGTATATAACTAGATTTGAATGAATAATGGATAGGGCTCATGGTTAGACTCAAATTGTAGTTGAATTGAGAAATGCATTGTAGTAAGAAACACATTGTGGTAAGTCACAACATGGTGCAAAACTAGCCAATAGTTAATTCAATACAACCTGATTTTTAAAGCTATTTCCCTATCTGTAATTTATACTGCAGTCTAGCATTTTTTTCAGCAAATCCATCACTGAGGCAATATAAATTTTTCTTTGCTACTTTCGAACAGTTCAATAATGGCTAGAACTTAACTATCAGACATTGTCAGTGGATAGGGAGATATTGTCAATGGATGGAGGAAACTCCACAAAGTTCTGCTTCTGACTCAGGTTCCTAAAGAAGAGGAAACGGTTGTCAAAAGCAACATCACTCCTTCAGACCTCCGTTTAAACCAGACAGCTGATAATCACCTGGGTCCCAACCTGTTTATACTGTACTGTACCTCTTTTCTTTTCCCCAGTGTCCCTCCAGATTTTCGCAATTCCCAAGAAGTCACCCAGCAAAAAGTAAAGATTTCGAATTCAACAATAGGGTCGGGGGGGGGGGACAGCGAGGCGGGGAGGGATCACGTTTTAGCTCCATGCCACCCACCCTGAAAACCAGGCCTTGTCCAGCGAAACGGCCGGTTTTAGATTAAAAAAAAGTAGGCCCTACAGTTGGGTTGCATTGCCGAGGAATTAGTTCACACAATGCAGTAAGTGATACACTCCGAAGTCCGGTGTGCTTTTCAACACCCCGCCTTTGGACCATTCGTGATTCGCGGAAGACTCACTAACCTCGGAGGTCTCCAACTGCCCGACATTCCCGTCCCGTCCCAGAACTATAAGGCGGCAGGGAAACAATTCATCAAGCAGCAGTGCGGAAAACCATGTTGCTCGGCTTTTGGACTTTACGGCCGCTTGTTCGCTGGTAGTATCGCGGCCGCCGGTAAGAAAGGCCTCAGCCCAACTCGAGCCTCCTTGCGACCGATCGAGCGATCCCTGCCTCCCTCCTTCCCTCGCTCACCCTTCCATCCATCCGGCGTCGTTCAAAATGGGGCCGGCTTTGGCGGGCGTCGACAGGCGTCTTGGCATTTCGGGAGCCAGGTCAGCCACAGGCCCAAGAAGCCGAAGAAAGGCGGCCTCGGAGCGACAAACACCGGCTCCGCTCTTTTCTCTGACGTGGAAACCGACCACAACCGAACATGCTGCGTGACGCTAAGGGGGGGGGAGGAAATCCAAGTAGCCAATCGAGAATCGTCCTGAGATGACAGAAGATCTATTCTCCAATCGAATCAACGAATTACACTGAGGGACAGGCTGCAGTTTTGGTATTCCAAGGTAGACTCTGTAGAAAAACCAATCAAATACGAGATGAATTAATTGACACGTCATTTACCAATATCTGATACCAAATTCTTGGTTAAGAAAATATGTCAGTTAAGGTGCACGGTTGTAGCGACATGTAATCCACGTAGCAGTTGTCAACTGTGTGCATGATTCAATCGCATCTTAACTTTAAATTTTCAGCCTCCACCGTAAAACAACAGACGTGTTTATAAGAGGCAGTTTTGTAACGGCAAATAGGTTTAAAAGTTAGCGCAGACGTTTGATCAATGGTTGGAATTTGGTCTAGTGGTTAGCCAGTTGGGTGACCTTGGGCCGGTCACAGCCCAACCACCTCGCAAGCTTGTTGCCTTGGGGAAAATAGGAGGAAGATGTGTTGGATATGTTCATTGCCTTCAGTTATTTGTAAAAAGAATAGACTGGATATAAATAAATAGTTATTGATGCCTTGCTGGCCAGTTGTGGAAGCACTGGTTCGTAGAGACAGCAAACTTACCTGGTCTGATACCCAGATACTTCTCCACAGCTGTTTTCCTGGTTGCAATTCAACACCTTAAAAGCTACATTACAATGGGCTTTCTGTTCTCAGTCACTGCAATCCCTGACTTTTGAAGATAATGATAAACGTAAGGAAGGTAGAGGTACTCCTTTCAGTCAGCCGTGGATAGCATTTGGTTGAAGTGGGAAAATACTGCTTTAAGCCTAAGGGAAACTTAATTCTATCTCATTCATAAGCTGATAAAATGAAGGGAATATTATGGGCACACACAATGAAAAACAAGGCCTAGCCTTAGACCATTGGATGTACTTCATCTGGGTCCACCTGCATCCCTGTAAGATGGAGGGTTAAGCGGTTTTACACAGGATGGCTCAACAGTATTACTTTAGTATCCTCAGCTGGAAAAGACCTTGCACCCTTTTCAATGCAGACAATGCTATGATAGTTCTTCAGAACATGGATTTATTTACCTTCACCTAGTGCAAGAGGTAGGCATCAATAGTCAGGAATGGACTGATATGTGTCTCAGTGCCAAAGTAGCATTTATTAGGTATCTTATGTGTTTTAGATAGCAAGTTCTTTGTTAAGATCATTAAAATGATAGAATCAGAAAGTTACTAGAATTTTTGACTAAGGATCTAGTGCCCCATGTGCTTTGACACTTTGAGGGCCATCACTTCATTTGCTTGTGATATTTTACCAAAATATATTTCTGACAATATCTGAATGATGGTCAGGTTCTGCTAGATTTTATTCTAACAGGATTTGTGATCATCTTCCACTCTGATGATGAAGAAATACACTGAAACACACACACAGAAAATCCAGAATCATTGTTTTTATATTACATTAGTTTGTTTGATTTCTATAGCCGCCCAACTCAGCAAACAATCCTGGGTAGCTCACAATTCAAAAAACATATATTGCAATTAAAATCCTAAAAACATTTTAAAAATAAAACAGGTAAAACCATTAAAACAATACAAAACATCAAAAAGTTTAATTTGAGTATATACAAAGCAAGACATCTTGCAAGACAGGAGCATAGATAGTTTTTAAAGCTTTATGGAAGGCTAACAGAGTTGGGGTCATTCTAATCTCCGAAGGGAGGATGTTCCACAGAGCAGGGACTGCTGCAGAAAAAGCTCCTCTTCTAGTCCCCATCAGCGGGCATTCTTTGGCTGACAGGATCTGCAGCATGCCCATCCTATTTGATTTAATTGGATGGGCAGAAACACTGGAGAAAAGGTGACCCCTCAGGTACCCTGAGGTATAGGGCTTTATAGATAATCACCAGCACCTTGTATTACACCCAGAAACACACTGGTAACTAGTGCAGCTCATGCAGGAGTGGTGTTACATGTGCCATATATTTGGCACCAGTTACCACCCGCATGGCTGCATCTTGTAACAGTTGAAATTTCTGAATGGTCTTCAAGGGCAGCCCCATGTACAGTGTGTTATAACACCAATTTAGTGGTTTATAAGCATGATAAAGGAAAATAAATACTGCTTAAATTATGTGTAGTAAACAGTACGCAACCAGTGCAGAGGTTTCATAGGATCCTGGATGTTGTATCATCAGTCTACCAGTTATATTTCGCATCAATTGCAACTTGGGATATTTTTAATGGTACTCTCACTTGGGATTTGTTACAATAATCCAAATGGGATGCAGTCAAGGCATTAATAACTGCTGCCAAATCCAACTGGCTCAAAGTCACTAACGGCAATTGTACAAAAGTTCTCTGTGCCACAGTTGTCACCTGTGATTCCAATAACAACTGAGAATCAGTGTTCCAATCCCAGAACAGCCTGATCAGGGAGAGAACAACTTCAGTCATAACAGAGTAAATCTTAGTCCATGAGTCTAACTTATTTTGATCAGCAGCATGTTCTACTTATCTTCCTCATATAACCAGTGCTGTATCAAATTTAGACAACATAGTGGTTGCTTCCTTGGAGTTAGTATAGCAGTGGGCAAGTGCATGTTTGTGCCCCCTCACTCACATAAATGGTGCTGCATGTGCACATTTGGAACTATCCCTTGTCGTCCGTCCCCCCCAAGCCGGTCTCCAAAACCAAAAAGGTTGGGGAACTCTGGGATAGAAGACATTAAATATGCCACGTTTTCCTGAAGAGAAGAGATAGTTTCCTTTCCTCCAAATACTGCATGGGAGTTTGGGATATATACATTAGCCTTGCCCTCTATTTTATTTTACTAAAATCTGATTTGTAAAAGACCGAGGTTTGTGTTTCCTTCTTAATTTCCATTAAGAAGTCTAGCTTATATACTGTAATGAGTTTCCTTATTTCTGCTTCTAAGTCTTCCTTATTGATTAATAAGAGTTTATACACTTACAAGCCATTCCACTAATTCTGGACAACTTAGAAATATATGTGTATAAAAATTGGTAAAGTTGTTCAAATTACTGGGATGATCCTTCATTTCCTGCATAAAAGGCAAGTGCATCTATTGGATATCTCAAGTAGATTATCAACATGCTTATCTACATCTTATCAACAGGTCCAAGGAACTGTCCCCCACAAAATTGACCGGTATCTAATCAGATGCATCAGTTTTGAGAATGGACCAATCTAATCCAATTCCCTACACTTCTGCAGTGTATGGCAGAGTGCAAATTGTTATTCACAAAGAGTCACATTGTTGACTAGAGACCATCATTTGTGATATACAAAATATTTTACACCCTCTCACTCTTTGCGTATCCTTGAAATAGATAAATTATTTAGCGAATGCTGAATTTTCAATTTTTATACAATGTAAAGGCAAAAATGGAACTAGAAAAGTTTTATATCAAGTTGAGGAAAAATCAAAATAATTATATATTTGAGGGGAGTTAAAATAGTTTTGGAGCTCACAAAAAGAGGAGTTAATCTTAGTCCACCTTAGTCTAACAATATATAGAATGATGATTAAGGTAAGTAATTACAAACTTTTACTATAAATTATGGTTAAAGGGACTTGGAGAATGATTAAATCTTTGAGGTGGTCATCACTGTCTAGGAAATAGCTTTTCAGTGGCAGGGAAGTATAGTATTAGAAAAGGCATTTTACCCTCTCCTATTTTTCCTCGAAAAGAAAGTCAAAGCTATGGTGGCTGGGAAGGCTACAATGAGAGTAGCTGCGGAAACTACCGAGATGGAGCACAAACTCTTTCGCTCCCACCTATTGATCGAGGATTGAGGAAAGGATATACCCTTGCTATGGCACTTGTTTTTCTTGTGACCATGTGCGCATCTTCCTCGAAGCCGCTCTCTCGTTTTGTCTCCCGAGTGCTTAGAAAGCTTGTCTTGTTTGAAGGAACGGCCCGATCCTCTTTCCGCTTAAGGAGTTTTCCCCCACAGGCTACTCACTCCGCAATTTTTCGTCCTTGGAGGCTTTCCCTCCTCTCGACTGAGAAGCGCCTTGGGAAACAGCTGTCGGGTAAAGGCGTGGTCTGGAGCCACACCTAGGAAAGAGGCGGGGGGCTCCGCGGCCGGCATGGAGCGAGCGATGGGGCGGGGTAGGACAGCATTGCCCGAGGGCGGCTGGCTGGGGGGTGACGATGGCCCCATCCATAAAGCCGATGTTCCCCGCGCAAGGGAGTCATTCGGCCGGCGGATGCTTCTCAGTGCTGCAGACCGCGCACCGAGGGTGTTGGGGTGAGGTGGAGCCTTACATTGCCCCAAGTCCAGAGGCGAGGCGAAACTGAGCGAAGGCTCTTCAGTGCCGCGGGAGCTGCAGAGCTGTAAGTGCTGCTCCCTCTCCAAGCAGGCCGTGCTTCGGAGAGTCTTTGCCCTCTCTGCCGCGCCGCCCCAATCTAGAGGCAATTTGCCTGGGATCACCTCCGGCTGGGCGACAAAGGAACTGGCCCTCAGTCAGATTATGCTTAAACTACACTGCCGTCCAGGGCGGCAGACGGGTGTCTCCGCTCCTTTTCCTCGCGTGGGTTTTCGTTGGCCAGGTTAGAGCAAAACCCCTGGAGGCCGTGTGCGGGACGCTCCGAGTGAACAGTGACCGGATTGATTTTGGGTGGCGCGCCGAGTACCATTTTTGCTCTCATTTGGCTTGTGGATAACACCAGAGCCGAAAAGCACTTCTACGGCTGTTCAGAAATAACTGGGCTTTCCTTCTCTAAAGAACAGCCTTCGTTTTGATTAAAGGGGAGGGAGACAGACTACGGCATGTGGGAAAGGGAGAGCGGGCGAGCGCACGGACGAAATCGAATTGGACCGCATTTCGATAGAGACTAAAAGGCGGACTCCCTACTGACCTTTGGGATAGTAAAAGAACTATAAATTATGACACCATAATTGAGGTTACTTTAAAATAATTATTTCATTATTACAAAATTAGTTAACAAAAGACCAAGCCGAACATATAGTATTCAATTTTCACTCAGTTGTTTTATTAACGTTTTGTAAATATTCTATCAGAATACATTTCTAATTTGCTTAATCCGATAGACAAGGATCCTGTCTGTCAAATGAAAACTGAGTCGGCTAGTCAATAATTGTATCAATATTGCATCATGTATCACATCACTTAGCATGTTTGTTATTTAAAATAATTATATCAAAATATTGTAGTTTTTAAAATAATTGGAATACGAAGATAGCATACAAGAAATATAATTAGGACAAGATTCAAAGAACTTCAT
This sequence comes from Oxyrhabdium leporinum, assembly GCA_032468155.1. Lineage (NCBI taxonomy): Eukaryota > Metazoa > Chordata > Lepidosauria > Squamata > Cyclocoridae > Oxyrhabdium > Oxyrhabdium leporinum. Next base: position 30,720 of record JANHFL010007174.1, on the reverse strand, counting down.
TGTATTTAAATTAGCTCTCCGTTCTATGGGATTCGCTGTTTTTTCCTTTCTCTTTAACTGATTGATTGATGGGCGCGGGGCAGCAGCCCTTTCGTTTTCTACTCAGGCTGAAATCCGCGGACGTTGCTGAACTCGGACCAGAAGCAAAGCTGGGCGAATCGTTTAATCCCCTCGTCTGGGAGTGGAATCGGATTGGCGCCGAGGCCGACTCGACTCATTCTTCACTGAGGCGTCAACAGTGGAAATGAGTGGGTCTGGAAGGATTTCCCGGGGTCATGAACTTGTTTTTTCTTGTAACTGTCAAATATACCTAACCAAATAGTAGATGCCCGTCTGTTTTCGGTGCGGTCCAGGAGCCCGAAAGGCGGAAGGAGCTTTCCTAGTGGTGGTCCCGCAAAGAGCGGCGGAATGGCTGAGCTGCAGAAGGAAGGGGAAAGCGCCGCCCGGCATAGGACTGGCTCTAGCAACTTGCTGAATTTCAGTCCTGAAGGAGCAGTGCCAGAAGATGAGCGGCTTTTGCAAGCTGGCGCCCCGAAGAGGAAAAAAAAGGGGGACGGGGCATGCCTTTCCTCCGGCCTGTGTTTGGAGAATCTACGTGTGTGACTGCTGGTGAGGAGAAAGCGGCGGTCGCTACTTTCGTAGACTTTTCCAGAAAGGCGCACCTGTAATCCGTAGGAAAGGACTGCCCTGCCTTATGCTTCTGCCAGAAAGTTGCTTCGAGACCATCGCCGTAGCGCACCCAAAGAGGGCCAGTGTCGCCTCTTCATCGCGGGAAGGAAGCGGAGGTGCTTTCGTTTGAGGCTCTGTGTGTGTGTGTATGTGCGCGCGCGTGTGCGTGTGTAGTTTCTGGCGGCCGCATAAGGCAGGGCATGCAGCCCCACTGGTGGGTGCTTTGCGAGGTCTTGGGAAGCCCAGTGCGCCATCTAGAAAAGACCGTGTCGGTTGATTGCCGCCCCCCCCCCCCCCCCCGACGAATGAAGCAGGCCCTCGCGCTGGAAGAGAACCGTTCCCTGCAGCCTCCACCAAGTCCTTCTGCCTCGCCGGAGGAGTGGCCAACGAGGGGAATTCAGAGCTGGCACCAGTGATGTGAAGGGGTTATTCTGAAATAGAGAAGGAGCAGCACAGTTCTGGACGTTAGGGGATGGGCCCAGAATGACCACCTCCTTCTTTGAAATGGGGACAAGTTCAAGATATGAAATAATGGGTTTAAATTACAAAGAAGCAGCTCTTGGTAAGACCTGTTCAATGGTAGAATAGATGGCTCAGGAGATGGGCTTCCCTTTGCTGGAGGGAAACGATCACCTCTCAGGAATATTATAGTAGATCGTGCTCTTGTAGGAGGTTGCACTAATAATCTCAAAGTAACCTTCAGTCCTCTGATAAAACAGAACATAGGTCAAAGAATTACAAATACCATGCTTTATCCTTGGTAGATTAAAATAAAAGGATTTGGAATTGTGCCTCTTGATTAAAAAGAGGAAATCAGAAATTAGTTTGGCTGGGTAGTAAAATGGATTGCTTTTGAGAATAGAAAGAAGTATGAGCTCTTAAAGGGCCTTAGTTGTTAAAGGTTGCATTAAAATTCTGTATACTAGCATGTGCACAAATGATGTTGCCACAAAATTTGTTGACCTGTTGCCACCCTCTATCCTACCTCTGCTTGGGGCAAGGTTCAAGTCATCACTGAATTGTGATGCTTTGATTTGTGAGTGGGCATTTTTGTAGGCAAAATGGTTTGTTTTCTGGCTTCGAAGTAGCCTCTTTCAACATACCATTAGACAGAGAGAAAATATCCACCAGTCACTGCAGTAGGAGTGGGAGGGTTTTCATTTCGGGACTGTTGACCTTTGTAGTTTAGATGCAAATATACCCCAGCAGCATTTTTTTCCTGCTATGTATTCATGATATTGCTTTCATCTGTTCCCCAACCTCTAAGCTAGGCTTTGCCATGCCTTCTTGAAGTACAGATTTGCTCCTTATTCTAATTAAGGTTTTATCATAAATATAATCTGACATGTTTCACTTACTACTCTGTTGGTGACATAATTAAGTGACTTCTAGATGGTAGAATCAGCCAGCAGAGCCTACTGGCCATTTTATAGTCAAGCATGTCTTTTACAATCACTGGTCCTTGGCTTCCATGGTGATTCCACCTCTGGAGCAGGTTTCTTTTGGGTTCCCTATATTTACTGAGTCTTTGAGTTATTGCCTGATTCCCACAGGTATAGTAACAGACAAGATACTTAAGAAAGCCCAATCATACACTGGCAGAAACCTTTTAAAATTACCTTGTAATAAAGATGGCAATATGTTTTCTGCACTTATTATAGATTGGCAATCAGTAACCCTCTTCAAAATGTCTTGGGTCCACTGGGGCAAAGAGGGTCCAGAGGAATACATGAAGGGCCACTTGGAGACTATTTGATGTCTCCTTCATTTCTCAATGGCCTTTGGTGCCATTGGTTTTTATAGATTGACTTTGGGTTGCAGTGGTTCTTGTTTTCCAGGATTGGCAGAGGAAGAGAGTTTCATTTCTAATCTCCTGCTTTGCAGGGTTCCTCAGGATTCTGTTCTCCTATTTTTAACATTACACAAGGCCACTAAATGAAGTCATGGGGTTAAGAACCATTAATATACTGATAGTATCAACCATAATCAACTACACTAGTTGATTAAGTGATGCCATCTGAATTATTTCCCAGTGTCTGAAATCCGAGGGTATCCAAATGGAAAAGAAGGCTTTGCCTTAACCCTAGCTAAACCAAATATTTTTTTATCTTCTCTTTTAGTTCTGAATGAGGTAGGACTAACAGACAGATCAGATGTGCAGTTTGGATTCTCAGTTCCTGTTCAAAGAACAGATGGCAGCTATGGTTAGGAGAGTCTTTCTACAAATCCATCTTGTACACAAATCGCACCCATTTCTGGATCAGGGGATCCTGTTTATAGTTGTTCAGAATTTGATCACCTCTCATTTGGATTGTTGCATGGCACTCTGTATGGGATTATCCTTGAAGGCCTACAAGTATTTATTGACATAGTGTGATGATACACATGGTATGACTCCTAGTAGACTTCCAAATATAATTCAACATCTGGTTACCGCCTTCATGGCAAAAGGCCAAGTCATTTGTGGACTACTTATCTTTGATTATTTCTGCCCATTATACAAGATTTAACAGGGTGGGAATGCTCCAGATCTTGTCTATGAAATAGTGTCATTGCTGAAATTTAGGAAATTTAACTTGTCACAGTACTTGCTCGATATTACAACATACTTTTTGAGACTAAGATGACCCCCAACTCTACTGGACTTTCATAAGGGCTGGAATGGCTGTCTCTTCCCCTAGGCATTGTGTCAGAGTGGTAGATGATCCACTTTTTCCCATTTAGTGAAATGATTGTCATTTGCCTTGGATTTTTCTCTGTTCTCATTGTTATTTGTTATTTTTGTTGACTTTTTAATTTTTGTTTCAACACAATATTAGTCAGAATTACATACTTTGATTTGGGTGACTATAAACGGATGGATGGATAGATGGATGGATGGGGCTTGTCAGCTGAAAATTAGAACTTTTTTGAATGCATTAATGCAAAACATTTGCACAAGAGCAGGATAACTTTGAACAGGTTGCTAAAATTGTTGCTCTGTTAAAATTTATTCTATCAGCCTACATTAAAGATAATTGTTTGTGAGTGTTCTCTAACCAGCTTGTGATATTTGGTAGCTAGAGAGAGACTAACTGGGACAGTTCACCCATCCTCATCCTTAATATGCACTATATAAAATAAGAAGAACAATATTTGCCAGCATTTTGTCCATACAGGATGATTCCCAGCAGGGGCAGAACATTTTATGCCAGCATAGATTCCTGCTGGCTCAAGTACTGTTGGATAGTATTTTAATTAATCCTTAGGAAAAACCCACTGTTTGGCTAGTTTGTCTGCCTACCCATTGTTTGAGTATTTCTAGGTTAAAATAAAATGAAATAAACATTTAGCAATGCACCAGAGCAGAAATAACTCGACAGGAGAGAGTTAGGTACTACTAGGATTATACAACTACTTGCGCCTTGTAGATTAGGAAGGTGAGATTGACTAACTAGTAGACATTCACCTCTTACTTCACATGAAAAGTGTAAAACATTACTGAATGGACAAATACAGGAAAATGTGAATAAGCAACAAAACTCCAGGTCCTCTGTACTTGGCAATGAAGGGTTGCTTCTTCTGAATGTTTCATATTCATTTCATAATATTGTCAAAGCAAAAGAGTACAGAAACATTCCATCTTCTCAAAATGAAACAACAGGTCTATTCTACCTTTCAGGAAGTTTGTAGAAAAGCTAGTGTCAAAAAACATGTGGGGGATAATAGAAACGAAAGAAACTTTGGAAACAAAGTAATAATACTGTGACAGTAGTATTACATTTTTCCAGAAGTTCATGTATTTTGTAGAAGTTAAAATCACCCAGTTTCGGTTCTAAGGGAGTGTAGCACTTTTTGAATATTTGTGTGCCTGTTCTACATAGTTTAACAGATTATTCTTGTAAAGAGAAAAAATAAAACTAATAAACAATTGACAGTGCATATTTTGTCTTCCTTGAAGCAGCCTTACTAAGATGTTAGATAGAGATCCAATCATGTTGTGAATTTTAGCAAAATCCAGATTGTTCAAAAGTTAAATTGTTGTGATTTTCCTGGTTTTCAAATACAGGCCATATGTGTGTTTAGACAGAGTTTTAGTCTTGCTCTCCTCCCTGAGGTCAAGTTCTATTATTTCACTTGCCACTTCATTATTTAATGAAGCACAGATTAATTTAAAATACTGTGCTCTAATGGTTTTATGTTGAAAGTCAGTTTTATAATAATGTTACTCTCTTTTTTATTTATACGTCGAAGTGGTGAACATGCCTAATAGTTCTTCCACCTCCTATTTTCCCCATAACAATAAGCCTGTGAGTGCATTGGGCTGAGAGAGAGTGACTGGCCTAAAGTCACCCAGCTGGCTTTTATGGCTAAGGGAGGCATAGAACTGTTTCTAGACCATCACCTGAATCAACACACCAAACCGGTTCTCATTTTGTATTTAAAGTATCGTTTCAACTGTACTCTCCCCTAAAATATTCTTTCTTATATTCTTTAAACTGGTTAATTTTATCTAAGAGTTCTTGAAGAATATTGAATTTGCAATGGTACTCCATGCTGTGAATTGGAATTCTAAATTCTGTGTGTATGGCAGGAACTATTGGTAGCTTCAGATTTCCAGGCAGATTTTACATTATTATTTAATCTACATTTTTCTGGTAATATATGGAAAATTTAAGTTTTGCCATTATTGTCAGGTGATATAACAATTGTTTTATCAAACTCAACTCTGCTTTGAGAAGATTTTACTACTTCTTTTCTATAAACCCTTTTAGGTGCCTGAAGATAGAGTTTAGTACGTTTTTGGTTTTGCATAACAAATACCATCCTGTTAACTACTACTTAATTCCTCCACAGTGAAGACTACTTTGTAAAAATACATCTGAACATATTTTAGTCTGAGTGCTGTCCAAGATTTTTTTGATATGACATCCAGTGTGCCAATAACCACGGGGACTACTATGGTAGATTTATACAATCATTTTTCAACTTCAATTTTCAAATCTTGATACTTTGTGATCTTCTCCACTTCTTTGCCTTCATTCTACCATCCCTTGCTAAAAATGAAACACTTTCATTTTTTGAATCAATTATATCTTGTTTTGTGACTCTAGATTTGATCCATCTGTATTTGGAAATCCCACAATATTTTAACCTCCTCATTTTCAATTAGTTTTTCAATATATATGGCCACTAATTTTTTTACTATTGGTATATCATAATGTTCCAATAATGTTCCAGTGAATCATTTTGGTGACTCTGTTATGTTGTTGTTTATAATCAGCTTTATGATCTTCATGCACAAGCTGAGTATATTGTCTACTTCTGCTTCTTTGCACAATATTTTGAATCATTTCATGATTTTTCAGTTTCAGCCTTCATTGCATTAGTTCGAATAACTGACTCTTGTGCAGCCAAAAATCAATTCTTCAGTTTCTTTTTTAATGTTCCAGTTGTAAGCTATTGTCAGATTTTACCTTTTATTCACTTTCCCTTCAATCTTTTAGTCTTCTAGTCCTTAACTCCCTGCTCAGGCACGAAACCTATACCATTTCAGACAAATGGTTTCCAAACTTTTCTTAAAAATTTCAGTGTTGGAGAACCCACAACTTCTGCAGGCAAGTGGTTCCACTGGTTAATCGTTTTTACTGGTTTTGTATATTTTTGTAGAAATTGATCAAACCAATTTTGTAGAAATTGACTTAGCAATACAACGTAGCACTTAGACTTATATACCACTTCATAGTGCTTTGCAGCCCTCTCTAAGTGGTTTACAGAGTTAGCATATTGCCCCCAATAAACTGGTTCCTCATTTTACCAACCTTGGAAGATGGAAGTCTGAGTCAACCTTGAGCTGGGGAGGACCGAATTACTGGCAGTGACAGTGAGCTGAATTATCCTGCAATATTGCTTTCTAACCACTGTGCCACCACAGCTCCTTAATTAATATTTTTCCTTCCTGGCATTCTGTTTGTATTTTTATTATGTTATTTCAATATTCACTTTTTGTTTCCTGTATATTTAGTAAGCTTCAATTTTTAGCTTGCATCAATATTTGTTCTTGACTGTCTTTTACATACTTAGCCAACCCATGCTTTTCTTCTTTGACTGTTTGATCTGAAGTAAACCTCAGCTTCCATTTCTAAGCGGCAAATAGATTATATCATTTTGGGGATGTAATGCATAGTGAATAGTCATTTGCTTTCTTGTATTTTCAGTCCAAACTGTCCAGTTTATCATGTATCCTAATTCCAGTGGTGTAATATATCATAGATATGGGCCAAGTATTAATGGATTTGATGGTGTTTTCACTGTTCAATTTTCCCTTTAGCAATTTTATCACTTCTTTGAGGTATTCTTTATTAATCATATTTTTATCTTGCCCGTATTTGATGTTATCTAATTATAAAATGCTCAGACACAAGTAGGCTTTATCCCAATGGCACCTGATGGTTTGGCTATTTGGCATTTCAATTTAATTTGATTTTACTCCAGTTTATTGCTACTGAAGTACATTTTCCTAAGCCAAATTCCATTGCTGTATCTATGCTAGAAATTCTTACAGTGTTCGTCAATGATTAGATTTCAATTTCTGATTTTCCATAAAGCTTCAGATCATCCATGTAAAACAAATATGAGATTTATTACCATTTTTTGCTGTTTGATAGTCAATATTTGTTTTCTTCAAAATTTCTAAAAGTGGATCGTGGCAATGACAAATAATAAGGATCACATTGAGTCATTGTTATTATTCCTGAGGTGAAGTGAAATGCATCCCTAGGAATTAAAGTAGAATCCTATATGATACTGCATCTGTAATAATGATTTAAAAGAATTCTGGGTGGACTTGGGAATTCATTTCAAAGAAATCTACATGAAACACACCCCAATCCTAACCAAAGTTTGAATAATATTTATCCTTTCTTCCAAAAAAATTTACTGACACACTGATTTATTTCAGAAAGGAAAAAAACCCTCTCTGTAAAGAGCCTGGTATTTGTTTAAGTGTACCAGCTTTTAAAAGTTTAAATAAAGCTGGAAGTATTTTCTTTGAATATATTCTTTATTATTTTGTTTGTTTAGTTTTAGTAATCTTTAGTAATCTTTTTTCACCTCCCTCTAGTTTGTCCAAGTTTTTTTTATACTCAGAAAAAAATGCCAACCTAGAAAACTTCATTTCCATAGTGTACGTGAGAGCATGGGTGCATGCAAGTGCACATATGCCTATATGAATGAGGTGATTAAAGTACTGAACTAGTTCCTCCTTTTCCCTCCCGGAAGAATATAGAAGCTAGCTGGGTCACTTTGGGTCAGTCACATTCTCTCCATTCTAGCTTGGGAAATTGAAAAAAAATTTCCTTACCAACCCAGACTAAGTTGGACAAATGTGGTCGATGATAGTCCACAATGTTCAAAGAAGGGATTTTTATAGTGCAGTGCATTGAATTGGGCTGGATGTGAATATATAAGTACAGATGGGTATTATTTGATTTGCATTAAAGTCAGTACTGTACTTGGTATTTTGAAAAGGGCTTGCATTTATAATAAACCTTGCACAGTTTACAAAATGGAAATAAACAATAAATTTGCACTGACATGACTTTCTTTAAAATGCTGAAAAAACAAAATATAAGTATTTCATAGAAAATGCATCTGATCTAGAAATGGCATTTGGAGACAGACATGTGGGTGCTCAATCATCACATATTAAAATCTTGGATTTCTGTTGACATATTTTAATTTTGCACTAAACATGGAAATATTGTTGATTGCTTGTGAACCAGGAAATAAAAAGTTATAAATTGGAGGGTATATTAGACATCAGTGTACTTGGCAGGTAAGTTTAAACTCCACATAAACAAACAGAGAAGCAATAATTGTGAATTATCCCCCTCTTATAACACATGTCCTTTCCCTTCACTGCAAACCACATATGTTCATTTCAGAGGATGGGAAGAAACAAACTGGGGAATATCTTCTTTAAGAGTACATTTGGCCCAGATATTGGTAACTCAAATTGGAAGTCAGTTCAAATAAATCAAATGGAACAGCATCTGACAAAGAGGGACAGTGTGATACAGGTAGATCACAGCTTGTCTTATTGACAGTCCTTAACTACTTAACTACTTCTGAGTAACAATTGTTATTTATCTTGTTGATAATGGTTCTGATATTTTATACTGCTCCAATTCTTCTATGTAAAAAAATGAATGGACTTTGTTTAAACTTGCACTAGTTTTCCAGTTTTGGTATGTTTTCAATCAAAACTCATTTCAATTTGCTGCTCATCTTTGTTATGTTCAGTAACCATGTTATCAATAAACAAGTTCATGTAGATTTCCTTAGAATTGTGAACAATCTCTAGCAAATATCAACATGTTAAACTGTACTGGGTCAAAACAAAGCTAAAATCTCACATCCAGAATCACATAGAATCAACATAGTATTCTGAATTATTTCTTTTCTCCCCCACATTCCTCTGGTCTGGAATGTGCAAGGAAAAGCAAATCAGTGTTTTGGTTCCCAAGAATAAATATAAATCATCACATGGGTATGGTAACAGTACAAAGTATTAATTGGGTATGGTAACAGTACAAAGTATTTTGTACTTAAGATAAAAAATGTAAATTATGATACCAATTCATAATGATGAAATGCCTTCAGATGTTTCAAGTCAGGAACAACCATCAAGTGCTGTATGATTCTGACTAATTTTATAAATGAAAGGAAAACAGGAAAAATAAATACTTCAGCACTGCCAAGGTCTCAAAGATTGCTTCTAAAAGTTAAAGGGGTGATGCACTAAATATAGAAATACAGGTAGTCCTCAATTTACAGCAGTAACTATTTAAAGTTTCAGTAGCACTGTAAAAAGTAACTTAGGAACATTTTTTCACACTTGCAACCACTGCAGCATCCCCATGGTCATGTGATCGTAATTCAGACACTTGACAACTGATATATTTATAACAGTTGCAGTGTCCCAGGGTATCTAATCAGGTTTTGCAAACTTTTGATAAGCAAGGACAATGGGAGAGCCAGGTTGACTTTACAATTAATTGTGTTATTAACAACTGCAATGATTAACTCAACACCTGTGGCAAGAAAGGTCATAAAATGGGGCAAAACTCATTTAACAAATGTCTCAGTTACAGAAATTTTGGACTCAGTTGTGGTTGTATGTTGAGGACTACCTATATTATTTCTTGGGAAAGGGAGTATGTTATTTTTGTAGAACATTTATCATCTGTACTAAGTGGGTTGGATATAAAGAACTAGCAGATTCATATATGAAATATCAAAGTGCCTTCCACAATTTATTTATTGGATTTCTTTTAATCCCATTTTTATTGTTTTATAAATAAATTAGATGGTGAATTTACCTAATACTCCTTCTTTCTCTATTTTCCCCACAACAACCCAACTGGCTTTCATGTGAGACTAGAACTCATGGTTTCCCTGTTTTTAGACCAAATTAAAATCAGTTGGCCAACAAAGCAGAACTTCAAAAAGCTGAATTCAATAACTGTCCATAATAATCTACAAAAGAGTGGGAATAAAAAGCAGTTATTACAAATAATCATGCTGTAAAATCTCTGAGGCATGACTTACAGTATCACATTACAATCTTCCTAAACAAATATATGCAACCAGTGAGAAACTACATCAAAATCGAATGTATTCAATTCAGAAGTCAGATAAGACAACATTACACCATACTCTGATTTTCCACTTTTTTAAATATACAAATTATTTCTGAGGAAAAAATCTGTCTGAACTTTCAATATTTCATCATAAATATGACGTAAAATGTGATCTGTTCTCCACACAACTCCTAAAATCAAAAACAACGTACTCATTTAGTCATTTATTGATAGAGGAAAATAATCTAAAGTTACGTGTTTGTATATGGCAAAAGTAAAAGTTTGCTGGATAAGCCTTTGGTGAAGTAGGTTTTACTATAGCAAAACTTTATTACCTTTTGTTAGGAGGTTTTGAGGGCTATACCAAGTAAATTTGTAGCAGGCGAAAGAGAAAACTTTGGATCTGAGGATTGCACTGTCAGTGTCAGGAGAGAAAACTCTTTGCAGATGCAGTCACATGTCAGAATGAGGAATGTGATCATTTTATAAAAAATGGTAAATTTAATTTGCTGCTTCGTAGAGAAGGGGCTTAATAAATTCAGACACACATTCCCCTCTATATTTAGTCCAATAAATTAATGCACTCTGCATTTCTGCATAATTCTTGGAATCAAAAGCCCTCACAATAGTAAGAACCATTGATAGGCTCCGCTTCATGTACAAAATGCATGAAAAAATATCAAGGAAAACACTGATTCCTATATAGACCTAGAGCTCTTTGTGCATATGTTTGCACATACATGAACGTGTGACTATATGTATTTGCCTATGCATATATGTATTGAAGTCTCAAACCATAATTTCGTCTCTGGGGAAAATGCATATTAAAGTTTCTTCTCTAAGCTGCATAATTTTCCTCAGATAATAAGCTTTTGTGTGTGTGTGAGAGAGAGATTTTCACTATCCATTGTTTAAAAATATGTACAGAGATAATTATAATACACTTCATAAAATGCAGGTTAAAAATGAAGAGAAAAATAATTGCAAGATACTGATCAGATTCACAACTAGAGCATTTTTGCCAATTGAATGATATGATTGCTCTAATCTTTTGAGAATACAGAAATAAATTACTGTAAAAGTGAAGGATACATCTGCACTGCCCCTTATTTTAAAAATGGCTAAAAACTTTACATGAAATGTTAGCATACTATATACAGTATGTTTTTCCAGGATTGAGTCTCAATGTGAAAATCTTTTTTGGAGTAAACATGTTAATGTTGATCAAGCTGTTGGTCTGAGCTGTAAACACTTGAACGTAAGTCTCAATGAAATTAATTTAGCTCCAGGTAAGCATATTTCTCCCCTCACATTTCACTGTATATCTCTTCAGTTCCTCTCCTGCACCTGTGCCAGGCAGATGGAGTTCAACTTGCTCACTGACCCAGAAGCTCAGAGCCCCCCTCTTTCCCTCTCAGAATCTGGGACACCTCAACATGCACACAGGCACAAGGGGCAAGCAAGTGGTAAGTAGGAGAACAGATACCTTCCTTCTTATTTTAAAGAGGTTTTCCTTAAATAAGAGAAACTGTTTGTGTTTTTTCATCAGTATTGAAAAATTCTAAAAATGAAGGTTTAATAGACTATAAATTCAGCTCTCAAAAATAATTGAAACCTCAATACTTCTTTATGTACTTGGAGTAGGAAATGGGACCAAACTGAGGGTTTGCACATGCTATGAGAGACATCCTGTGTCAGTGTCATTGTCCCCACTTAAAATGGCCCATCTTCAATAGGCATAATGGCAACTACCTGGAAGATTCCCATATTCAATGTGTGAAATCTTCCTATTTGTCTTCATTCCAAGGGGGGAAATAGTAATCCAGTCATCCACTGAAACTCGTTAGATTGTCTCTCTTAATTGCTTTTTGAAATGCCAGGAGGATGGGTGCTGATCTCAACTCAGGTGGAGCATCTTTAGGAGAAGGGCAACAACAGAAAATGGTCTCCCTTTCAGCTTTCCTGTCAGACTTTTACACCATGCTGATTGAGGCGGGAGCATTGTGATCTTATTCATACTATGGTTTTTCAAACTGACAGAACCATACTAACATCATAAATTCAAAAGTCACATAAAAAAGGTAATGAAATACATGTAATTTAAACTGGCTATTTTGATAAGGTGAATACTTTGAGATTTTATCATCAAATAAAAAGTGCTTTGCTGAAACCAGATGAAATCTTTTAAGTGTTTATAATATTAGATGACAAAATACAAATGCCACATGTCACTAAAATTCACATGATGTACCCTGGCAAAGGGCATGTTCTCCTACTTTCAATATACAAAATATCTATGCAAAATAGTGTGGTGTGCACAGGCAGAAAGCATCTTTTCTCTTATAATTAAATACAATAACAAATCAACTAATTAATTACCCTTTTATAACAATTATCACGCCACCCTATGTAATTACAGATCTACAACTGTAAGTCTGTAAGACGAGTGGCCTCTTGAAAAATAGGGTATTTTTTTTTCAATCTTCATTTGTGAAATTTAAGTAAGGCTATATAGTCTTGTGTAGAGAAAGTGAATCAGTACCTGCATACAGGAGTACCTTCATCAGCAATAAACTTTTGGCTTGCAATTCTATAGACATTTGTTAGTGATTCCCAGTGAACCAGTGGAGATTTTTTCTAAGTAAGCTGCAATTCCTTCAATTTCCTTCGTGGGAAGGGGTCACTTAAAGATTCTCCCCCCCTTTTTTTTTTGCTCTATGTGAGACTAGTCAAAATGAAATTAAATGTATAAATTATTTTGTTGTCTCTACAGAAGACACGAAGTTGTGATATACCAGGTATACTCCTTCTTTTCAAGGTCTTGACCTGGGACTGGGGAGCTTATTTTTAGCCATGGAAACTCACTGGTGAGTTTGGGATAGTCACTCTCACCTCAGCCTACCTAACAGGGTTGCTGCTGAGAAAATTAGATAAGAGAATCTTATATGCATCACTTTGGAGGAAAACTAGGGCAAAACTAATACAGTAAAGAGTCTTGTTGATGCAACTGAACCCATTAAGGCTATTCTTACTTAAGCAGTTAATGACCCCGTAAGTCTTTGTTACTTCATGGAATTCCCAAGTACCTATTAATATAACACATAAATGTAGACAAAACTTTAAATATTCTGGCAGCTTCTTTGGCCCAACTGTTCTTTTTTCTCAATATTGTTTCCATCTGAGCCACTAGATATTGATCAACCATTCAATTATTATCCTTGACCTTTTCTCCAGAAAAAAATTGTAGCTGTAAAAGGCTTACCTCCCCAATGGAAGAAAGGGCAACTTTTTCTCCAACATATTGAATGATAAAACTGTTGTTTATTTTCCCTCTGCAGTTTTTCCACTAGCCTACTTTGAAACCTTTCCAGGACTGACATCATCTTTTCTTCACCAAGCAATTGTAATTGTCTACAGTAATTCAGGGTATAGCTGGCCAACAGGCATATTATATCTCTGTTCCAGGCAGCCTATTTTATCTCTGCTTCAAAAATGGTAGATATGATATAGTGACTCCCACTACTGTGTTTCCCTGAAAATAAGCCCTCTCCCTAAAATAAGGCCTAGCTTGATTTTATGTGTGCACCTAATAAGCCCTACCCCAAAAATAAGCCCTAGATAGGACCCCATCCACTCTGTCCCACCGTCTGATTGTACGAGGTGGGGTGAGGCACATGCATAAAAATCAAGCTAGGATGGGATTGGGGGGCTGGAGCTGCCCCACACACTCTGCACCCACTTACCTTAGGACCACCACAGTCAGGCCTCTCACACCCTGACACCTGTTGTGCCACTACCTGACTTCTTCGGTTGGATGCCATGTGGCACATCATGCTGGTGCCACCACTCGCGGCCAGACACCACATGGTGCCTTGTGCCATTGCTGCCACTTGTGGCAGGATGTCACATGGCATGTCATACCAGTGCTGCCACTTGGGGCAGAAGGCCATATGGCTCGTTGTGCTGATGCTGCCGTTCGCACAACGGCACAATGCACCATGCAGTTTCTGTCCATATGGAAAGTTCAGATAAAGTTGATGCACTTCCAGGACCTTTAAACAATGCTATCTATCCCAGGAATTTTATTTACTCTTTCATAACAAATTATATTCCCTGGTGAACTAGGAAGCTTCCACCCTAATGAAGTTCTGGAATACCTTTTAAAATGTGGCTATTTGCCCAGGTTGTGGTATGGGATGGCTGTGAAGCCCCACCAGAGTTTCTCCCCCCCCCCAATATATATATGCAATATGGTGTGTAGGCTTCAGAAATTTCCTTCATTGTTTTTCTGTTTTTAAATTGTAAATCATGCAGTCATTCTGGAGTTAAGTGACATCCCAATCTAATCCAATCAACAAAAAAGAAATGTCTTCAAGAGACACCTGTGATCTGTTATTAGGCTTCACACTTGGACTAAGAAATGAATCACAGTTCCCTGACCATTTAACTAATTTAAGTGTCAGAGAGACTTGGCAGAAGACTCCCAACAGAACTCAGCTAATTTATCATCTTTATTGCAACAGAATGAACTCTTAACGCACTCAGAAATGTCTGTAGAATAAGAGTGTGTGTTTGTATTTGTCAAGAGCATCAAAATGGATGTGACTGGGTGATTGAAATCCTGTCCATTGTTAATGTGCATGGAATATATCACATGCTCATTTAAAGAGGTGATACATTGCTCCATTTGTGTCTGACCTGTGGATGTCATTGGTAATGCAGAACCTTTATATATCTATAACTCAACATTTAGAGTTTTTTCTTGCTGTCTTTCTAAATTAAAAATACTCGAGGTTATATTTGGGAGGCTGGAATATGATGCTTTGGGAGGCTGGAATATGTTTACATAATTATCCTCTCTCTACCCTAAAACACACTGGATTTTCCCTTACCAGTTTTACTTCTGTCCAGAATGTTAGGTTATCATTTTATATTAAGGTTGGTGTATATAACCAGCCAGATGTTTAGACTGGATTGGCATTTTTGTCCACCTATTAAGTCCTTTGTAACCACCTGGAATAGGCAGATGTTCTTATTTAATTATATTAAAGGTATTGTCGCAGGAAGCAATCTGTTCCAAATAAAGCTACATTATTGTTGTTGTTGTTAATCTTCAGTTTGATTCACAGTCTGGGACTAGTAAAAACTTCACAGTTCAAATCCTAACCAAGGACCTAAGAACTGTTAAGGTAGTGTCTGAATATATAGGCCAGTTCTGAGTAGGGTGTTTTTTTGCAAAGTCAGGATATTCAAGTCTAATAAATTCAATTTATTATTGCTGTTGTTGTTATTACTATTATTAGGCTTGAATGTAGAGGCACTTGGTTTTAGATCAATTATATAATACATTTGTTTCTTTGAATACAAGTTAATTACAAGAAGAGACCTGTCCAAAATAACAGTGGTGCTAATTCACAACTTTGAGTTCCTAAATGTAAAAACAAAATAATAAATACCTCGCAATACCAGCAAAAGGGTTTTATATCTATCAAATAAAAGAAGTGTTTGCCTCTGGATAAAGCAGTATTATATAATTCTTTTTCTTTCAGCTTAAAACTGGTTCTGTTTTTAAATTTTTATTTTGGTGCTGTACTCAGAGCCATCTTGTATCTGGAGACCATAAAACTGGCATCTCTAAATAGCCCAAGTGAACAACAAAATTATATTTAGAGTGAAAAATAAAACTACTATTCTACAGATGTTCCATTTTTTAAAGATCTCACTAATTTTTAAATTCTGGAAGGTGTGACATATACTGTCAGCTCTCCCAGGTAAGCCAAGTAAGAAACTCAACCAGATGAACTAATTGTACTTTATTGTAAGGCTACAATAACAGAATCTTGAAAGACTGAAGATACAAACTTCCCACCGCCATTTTTAACCATCTGATCTATTAGGGCAGATCCTTCCTAGGCTGCTTTCTCTGACTGTTAAGCCACTGGGACTCTTGGCTCTTATCTGATTTTTTCCTGGGCAGTATCTCTTCCCCTTATCCCTCCAAGGTCATTCAACATTACACATGTTTCTCCTCCCTGTGTTCATTTAAAGCAAAAATAAATAAATACTCAGTTCCTCTCATGTGAGACATTCAAAAAAAACAGGAATCAGAAAGGATTCAATATATTCATGAACATGTAATTTACTTCTTCAGATAGATATATTTTTCCTGATTGCATGTTAAAGAAAAAAATTTTTTTCAAATCACAAAACGCCAGTGGGTCTAGGCTGCCTAGTCCTACACAATCCACAGTATTTACTCACTAATATTCCTCAAATTGGGTTTTGCTTCTGTCAAAAGCATATATGATCATTAAGAAGAATTCAGAGCAAGAAATGAAAGAGTCACTGTTTTGCACTGCCACTACATAACTTATTCAAAAGATCAGTCTTTGTGATAAACCATATATGAGCAGCGGCATATCTGCAGAATTGTCTTCAGTTCAAACAAATGATTTCTATATGTCTTGAGCAATTTTACACAAAGGTATCATTTAATAATATCACTTTCACTGGTAGGAATGTTTAGGCAAGAAAAAATATTGTCTTGAACCACTTTGAAAATCTGTGATGGATTCCTTGATTTTACTTCCATAGACACAGAAAAGTTACAGCAGAATCAGACTGACAATTCCACTCCTGAGGATGGCTCCCTGAGAAAGAAGCAACGTAGGCAGAGAACTCATTTTACCAGCCAGCAACTACAGGAGCTGGAAGCCACTTTTCAAAGGAATCGGTATCCAGACATGAGTACCCGAGAGGAGATTGCTGTCTGGACCAACTTGACGGAAGCCAGAGTTCGGGTATAATTATTTTCTTTTTAATTTACTTGAAAATGACCAGAATGTGAAGGAAAAGGCTGAATAAAAGCACATAGCAGAACATGTGCATGTGACTGTAACTTTGTGCCTTCCTCCCTTTTGAGAAAGTAGGCCAATTAAAGTTTATCTAAAGAATATATTCTAAGATTTTAATGAAGCATCATATAGTATACTTTTAAAAAGAGGGATTGGCATTGTTACAATAACTCTTAGAGTGAACTCAGTTAGAAAATGTAGCTAGGGAAATCCCTTCCCCCAAAATACAACTAAAAGAATTTCCTATAAAGTGTGACTTTTAAAAAAATATTTTTTGAAGTTTAAAAAGTCAAAGATAACTAACATAAACTAAGAAAAATAGAAAATAAAAAGTGCATAGAGAAAAAAGGGAGGAAAAAATAAAAAGGTATATAAAGAAATGACTTCTCCCTTCATCAAGACAAATACAAACAATTTCAGTAACTTATCAACTTCCCTAAGATTTCAGTCAATAATTTCTTCATGTCATCTCTTTTCTCTCTGTCTCCCTTTTTTTTTTTATGAAGTAGCAACAATTACTTTAGGGCAGAGGTTCCCAAACTCATTGACCCCTCCATGAAGTTTCAGATTGTTAAGCAACCACCAAACATTATATTACAATAATTTTAAAAAATACTACTTTAACTAATACTATTGTGAATAATAAGTAGACCATCAATTTATAATACAAAATAGATTCATAGAAACAAAATTGGAAGAACTGCAAAAGTCTACCCGAGGCAAAGAAATAAAACCCTTGCCAGAAGTAACTCAGACTATATAGGCAAACCAATAGAGTTGGCAATAGAGAAAGCCAGCATAGCTGTAGAATATTTTTCATTGGAAACCAGGAACTCTCTCCTCTGCTTGAGAAATAACAAAGCCATCTAAAGAAGTAGAAGTATTAAAACAAAGAATAACTGAGCACAAAAACAACAGAATAAGGTTGCCTGCACTTAAACTTGTTCCAAAGAAACAGCTAGCACAAGCATTAAAAGACAGAATAGGAGACCTTGCTGTGGTCAAGTCGCTGTGGCCCATTTGCCATGGCCAACTTGCCGCAGGACCACTCTCTATGGCCAACTCACCATGGGACAACTCACTGCAGGTCAGTTCAACAAATACAAAAGTTAAATTAATTTCAACGGAATCATAGTCAATAATAAAACAAAAGAAGTCAATCCAGAAATACAAGAATTAGATTAATTTTGATGAAAATGTGATCACCAATATTAAAAGTAACTGAACGAAATGATTAATACAGCATTGAATTGTCCTGTGACGAGTTGTCCTATGACAAATTGTCCTGTGGTGAGTTGGCTGTGGTAAGTTGTCCTATGGCAAGTTGCCCATAGTGAGTTGTCCATGGCGAATTGTCTAGACCCTTAAAAGATGCCAAAACTGTAATATCAAATATAAGAACTACCTCTCTACAAGAAACAAACCAACTAATGTACAGTACAGCTGCAGTTATAAGTGAATACCTGGGATGCAAAATCAGCAAAGAGGAAAAAAAGCCAAACCACCAAAATGGAAGATCAGGCTGGAAAATAAGATTAGCAAGATGAGATCAGATGTCAGTAAGCTAGAACAAATGAAACAAAAGAAGCTGAAGAGCAAGAAGACTAAAGAATACCTAATAAGGAAATATCACTTAAAAACAAGGACGATCAAGGAAGCCCTGGAAATAATAAAGCAGCAAATAACAGTTATAGCCAAGAAGATCAGCAGAAACAAAGCTTAAATTGCAAATTATGGGCAGAACCTCCAATTTCAATCCAATCAGAAACGTTTCTACCAATCCTCAGAGCAACATTTCCCCAATTGAAACTATGGTTAAATCTGTCCATAAGTTGTGAGATTAAAGAATTTTTGTCATACCTCCTGACTGTTTGGTTGGTATTCATGGATGTGTTCTGCCAGTTTTCTGCCTGTTTGTCTTACATAGTGGTTGTTTCAGTTCTTACATTGTATGTTGTAGATGACTCCTGTTCTTTCTTCTGGAGTTTCTGGATCTTTTGGTTTGCTTAGGATGCTTTGAAGGGCTTTAGTTGGCTTGTGTGCTACACTGATTCCATGTGGTTGTAGTAATCTATTTATGATTTCTGAGTTATTCTTGCTGTATGGCAGTGTGATTCTTTTTAGGGTTTGTGTTGGTTGTGCTGTATTGGGTTGAGTGGTCAGGGACTTTTTGATACATTTGCTTGGGTATCCATTTTTTGGGAATTTATTGTATAGATGCTCCATTTTATTTTTCTGCTGTTCTGGGTTGTTGCAGTGTGTTTGGGCTCATTTAAATAAAGTCCTTACACAACTTCTCTTGTGGGAGATTGGCTTGTTGCTTTGGTAGAGGAGCACCTGGTTAGTATGGGTGGTTTTTCTGTAGACTTGCATTTCTAGTTTGCCATTGTGGTCTCTGCTGATCAGGATGTCCAGGAAGGGTAGTGAGTTGTTGTTTTCTTCTTCTGTAGTAAACTGAATTCCTTTAAAATGTTATTGATGGTTCTGTGGATATTCTTTAATTGGTCTTTTTTTTATTATGGTGAAGGTGTCATCTACATATCTGATTTTAGTTTACTTTATTGTCACTGCACCTCGTACAACGAAATTAAATTCCATCTCCAGTGTACATTATAACTGTAAAAATAAAACACAAACACACATCCTTCACATTCTATACAATTGAATTGAAAACCCAATATTGCATTAATATTGCACTATACAGTAGAATTCAA